>JAEMWC010001996.1:0-65699 GCA_016490735.1 Pachyseris speciosa | reverse complement strand
GCTGAGGTCGTTGAATATTTTAATCTACTTTTTTCGTAATTTTTAGCTCTGAGAAATTCTTACAACAATGCCGCTATAGTATCAGGAAAACAAGTGATAAAGCCGGCTCTGTTTTTTCCTACCGTAACACTTTTCCAATGTCTTCCTATACAGTCGAAAAATTAAATACTCAAAATTCGTGAACGTCAAGCTTACCAAAACAAGATTAAGAAAGGAGAAAATATTAATCTAGTCATCTCGGCAATGAAAGAACAACTGATAATGGTGATTACATTTATTTCATAAAGACTGCCGACAGGGAATGAAAATTGTTAAGGTAAACAGAACGTTCCTAAATGTATCCAGTGGAAGAAAATGAATTTTTTTCAAAAGTTCTTTTTTGAACGTCTAATAATGAATAACTTCCTCTGAAATGAAGTCTGTCCAAAACATTGTTGACTAAATTAAACGGAGAAGAAACAGAATGCTCGGTATTCGGTTTATTATTGTAAAAACTGAATTTTACCAGGATATCGTTTCTTTACGAGTTTGGAATAGCTGCCAAACCACGCTAAATACACAATCAGTTACAACTGTTTGACGTTGAGAAGAGAACCAACAAGGTCGGTTGAAATGGAGCTTTCTAAAGTGTCAGCGTAATTGATGGTTTAATAACAACTGTGAGCGTCTTATGAAAACAATATAGTAAACGATAAGAATGAATTTTATTGGCAAATCGACCATTGTAGATTACACTGAATACAGCAGGTAGCAGGTGATTCTAGAAGATGATACGGCACGTGCGATAATAAGTGCTCGTAATTCATGAAAACAGATCGTAAGACCTATGAGTGCTTTAAAGAAAAATATTTTAAAACGATCAATTCATACTTATACAGGTTGTACAAAAACATCCTTCAGGACTAAAATCCCTTTATTCTTAATTGAACAAACTCGCTCTATTAAAGACGCTTTGGAAATTTCGCTTATCAGAATAAATTGTCAGGTGACTGTGATACAGAAGTCAATATTGATTTAAGTCGTATCTAGCGGCTGATTGTGTTATATTGTTGCTTATCCACATTCTCAGCATATACAACACTATGAACAAGGAAAGAATATTTTGAAATCAAGACATATAAAAAAAGCCAGAGTGAATATTACAACCAAACCCCATACATACAAAATTCATTAGCTATAATCGCTCAATTAATAATATATTTACTACAAAGCGAATTAAGGACATAAAATGGTTTAGTGCTAAGATGAGTTTGATTAAACTTACATTGTTTGAAATTAACTAAAGGTACACGTGCCCGTGTTTAGAAACAGACATGATTACGTTCTTTGTTCGAATTATTCTTTTGAATTCTCTCTCTTTGTACTTCATTGTATTATCTCTTTTTAGTGTTTTTAATAACGTTGTTTCAATAAAACAACATGGAAGCCGCTCTGTCTGTACCTGAGACCGTAAGGCATCGAATCCTGTGATTTTTTGCCGATCCCATTTTCTGAACTTTCTTTAAATTTTGATGAAATTTTTATAGCTTAATTCCCATGCTTGCAGTATTACAGTTTGTTAAATTGAAATTAATTGAGACCTGTTTTTAATCCTCACCCCATACTGACATACGTCACTTCCAATTCTGCTTTCAAACGTCTCAAAAGATCTCAAAACTGTTTTCGTCTTCCCACTAAAACTCAAGCGAACCAAGCAACGACCATGTTTCATTACCTAAGTGCACGCACAGGTTACAAATATCGCTTTCTTGATTCAGGATTAGCCTTAAGGTTCTTTTTATAAAAAAGTGTACTATGTTGGTATGGGTTCGATTGAAATACTTGCTAAAAAGTCAGTTGACTTAAAACGTAGCGAGCAATTTTATAAACGTATTTCTGATCATTTCATGTGGGCTGCAGGCGTAAATTTAAACTAATCGAGACCTTTGTCTAATCCTCGCCTTCGCAAGTAAACAACAACAACAACGAAATAAAAAACAACAGGAGCAGGGTTGGCGCAGTGGTGAGAGCGCTCGCCTTCGACCAATGTGTCACAGGTTCGATTCCCGGCGTCATAAGTGGGCTGAGTTTGTTGGTTCTCTACTCTGCTTCTAGAGGTTTTTCTCTGGGTACTCTGGTTTTCCCCTTTCCTCAAAAACCAACGTTTCTCCCACACGGCCCCACAAGCTTGCAGCTTTAAATTGTAACCGTGTATAAATAAAGTTTCTTTGCTTTGCCTTTTACAACAGCAAGTGAAGTGCCGGCAAGAAAGAACTACGTAGGTGCATATGTATATGTATATGTACCTTCCAGCTTGCTCCAGATCTTTATTGAGACGGAAATTAACTCCGTTTAGAAAAAAAAGAACTCCTATACTTATATTTAGGACTAGCATGTTGGTATGGGTTTGTCAGTTCAAATACCTGCTACAAGTCAGTACTTTATTAAAGGTAGCGATTACCGCCAAAATTATCAAACATTTTGTTATGCAAACAAATGATTCAGGATATATGGCTTAATACACACTATGTTGTGCCGGTAATTATTGGTCGCTTTTTGCCTGAAAAATAAGCTGGTATAACTATTACTTGTGCGCGGTAATCCGGTGGCAGTAATAAAATGGTTGTGTTGGCCTTTTATAACTTATTTCAAATCTCTTAACGCGATTAACTTTCATAAATTTTATTCGTAAGTCCATACACATGTACAATCTACAATCACCGACCTAAAACATTTTTTGCGACGATGCTAAAGAGGGTTGACTCAAAGTAAAACTATTGAGAACTTTGGATGCGATAAAAAACTTCGCTGAATTGTCGTATAAAATAAAATCGCCCCTTTCAGTTCATCTGATTAAAATGCCAATAACACTTCACGAGTACTTTTTGCTCTTTATATTGGACCATCACTAGCCCGTTATTAATTTTTAACTGTTATTTTGCATGCGGAGACCATTAAGAGATTTCGGCTACGATAATAAGCGAGAACAAGAAGAGCAATGCCACGTGTATAGATATCTACCAAGTCAGCTTGTGACAGTGTCAGGCTTCTCCTTTCATCTTCGTCAAGAGAATTTTCTCTCGTCTTCAGTAGGATGCAAGTCACCTTTGTGATTCTTGTTTGTGTTGGTTCAGTTTTTTGTCGTATTCTGTCGATGAACAAGAGATAAGTAGGAAATAAAACATTCAGTAACTTTAATTCAGAACGTTAACGTCTTATAATTCTATGGGTTTTATTAATTTGAAGTTACACTACACAAAACTATTATCAGGAAGTCTCATATGATCTCCAGCCAAATGAACGTTTAACAAGTTGTCAGGTCACTCAGTGATAATGACTGTTTGGTTTAGTTTTCTCGCTCAAACGAAGAAGCGGTACTGTATTTAAGCAACTGGAGAGAATTTCCTCGAACGGAGCCATGACGTAATTTTAAAATCATTGAAGAGCACATTTTCGACAAGTTCAAGAGTGAGCCTTAAAAATCTGAAGATAAGAGGGGTCGTTACTTTTGGTCCTGTTCCTCCAGACTTCCAGACTTCCACAACACCACACTTCCATACTTCCACACCTCTAGACTTCCACACCACGCCAACACTTCCACACTTTACAGTTCCACACTTCCAACCTTCCATTCTTCCACATTTCTACACTTCTACAATTCCATACTCCCACACTTCCACAATACCACACTTCTACATTTCCACGCTTCCATACTACTACATTTCCACACGTAAAAGACAATTATGTAATTCATAGAGGTATACTTAATTATGCAATCGAAGTAAAAGTAAAAGCCGTTTATTTAGATCTATTTCGGCATAAGTACTTTTCTGAAGTTTCGTTCCAGATTTCGATATTTACCGATCCACGAGGGGAAAAAAGAAAAGGAAAAAAAAGAGAGGAAAAGAAAAGTTTGAAGGTCAAAACCGAGTCTCTTTGAAACACTGACGAAACTTTCTATTTAAGATTTCTTTTTCTTTAATCAGGGACCCACTTTTTTTTTAAATCGACGATGAGAAATTTTAAAATGAAACTGAAACGTCGATTCTGCCACCCACTCCTCCCCCTCCGATGGAGAGCGCTGACTGGTTTGTCATGTGACGTTATGCCATCTTGTGATTATTTCCAAGATGGCGCCGACACCGGGTGACGACGCAGTGGCTAAACAACACGCTGCTGCTGTTACAAGAAACTACATTTCACAGCCTAGATTAAGTGAGTTATTAAGCACTCTCTTAGGCATTGAAATGATTTATTATATTGCCTGGAGATTTCTTGTTTGCCTCTAAATCTGACCAGTTTTGTCGTCCACTAAGGCCTCTCTCCTGATAGTTCATTTACGTATTTGATCTTCTGGTTTGATGTTTTTTGTTTGTTATTTCAGCGTACAAAACGGTTTCTGGTGTAAACGGACCTCTGGTTATCTTAGATGATGTTAAGGTATGATTCAGCTTTATAAAAATGGAGTTTTCCTCTTAGAAAAGTCATCAATAAAACACGATGTTAAGACTTACATACATCTGATTTAGGTACATGCATAAACTTGTTGTTTTGATCATGTTAATCGAATTACGAAGGCTGATTTGATCATGGTTGGATTGGAACATTTAGTCTGCTAAGTATTTGTGTGATAACTTGACAGATTTCAGACTTAATTCCAAGTTAAATTTTTGGTGACAAGTTAAAATATAGTTTTAGAATCATGGATGTGACCTGTGTGCATTGTACGAAAAAAATTAAATGAAAGCTTTTCAATCATTTCTTTTTCGCTTTGATTCTGTAAGTTGTTATTTTAAATCCACTGTTGTATGCTGCAGCTGTAACTTTTACTTGAGAGTGTTAAATATTTATAAGCCTTCAGTTGCAGCACTCTTATCAAAGTCTTGTTGTATACCCCTCCCATGGAAGGTTTTCTGGTTTGCACCCTCCCCACCACCCTATGGAGCCACATATTATAACTACAGTGGAACACCATTTAAGGTGATTCCTCTCAATTGCATGGCGCATCCTTACTGCGCATAATTTATGGCGTCATTTAGTGCACGCTCGTGCGCGTGTACGCTAGATACATTGCGAATTTGCCTTGACATTGAGCTTTTTCAGGTGAAAATTTCCCTTTGTCATCATGTTGTAAAGAAATGAGCATGGTGACCCCCCTTTTTATTGGTGTAATGTACTTGTAATAGGCACACGAAAAACATATTTTAAGGAGAAAAAAAGTTTAATAGTAGAAGTTGGATTATTTATATATAAATGGGGTGAAACTCTGCATTTGGAGCCAGGAAGGAGTTTGAGATGATGATGAAGTGGTCCAATTTCCAATCATAATTTGCAAGATTGGGCAATTTGAAATCACAATACTAAAGGCCATGTTACACGAGGCAATTTTTCTTGCAACTCGCAACGCAACAATGACGAATAAAAAACCTTTCAAGTTGCAGAGGGTATGTTACACGTTGGCAACTTTTTTCGCAACTTGTAACGCGTACAATAACAAACAAGATGGCGGACGCCATCTTGAAATCTCCCGCAAGCGAAAGATGAGCTCTGATTGGCCCATTCTGACAAAATTGTTGTTGCGAGTTGCAGAGGGGATGTCACACGCAAGCAACTTGTCTCACAACGTTGCGAAAAGTAGAGGGTTCTACTTTTCTTGCAACTTGCAACGCAACAATTGCAGTTGCAAAATGGGGTGTTACACGTGAATTTTTTCTCGCAACTTGCAATGCAACGTTTGTTGCATTGCGAGTTGCAAGAAAAATTGCCTTGTGTAACATGGCCTTAAAAGAATATAGCCCAGAAATACAATTAGGCTCTAGTTTTCACTACTATTCATAGTTTTTGCTACATAATAACAGCTTTCTTCAGTTGTTCATGCTTCGAACATTTCTCGCACAACTCAGTAAAAACACTTAGAACAACGAGTATGCAGGGCTAAAACAAGCACAGGGACCCCATCTTTTTATTGCATTTTTTCAATGTCCTATGCATGACTATCAATTGTGCCAAGTCTGAAAAAAATCTTAATAGTACATCCTTTTCAGGGGAATTACCTTAAGTGTGAAGTATAGAAAGCAAGTAGTTGCTCAATAGGGGATGGTAGCTAAATAAGGATACAAAATTAGCACAAGGCAATAAAATGCTACTTCATTTGAAACCAATATCCTTGGAAGATTTGACGTTGTCTGCACATTAATAAGACCTCTTGTTGGCTCATTTGGTACAGCGCCAAACTGCTGAGCAGAAGGTTGCTGGTTCAAAACCCAGACCTGGTATTAAGGGTCTTACCTGAACAGGAATCATTTGTAACAGATTTATAAACTAAATCAAAGCTACAAAAGAAACAAAACAGGATCTTTCTAATGTTTCGTTGTTATGTTAGTTTCCAAAGTTTGCAGAGATTGTCACATTAACACTGCAAGATGGTTCACAAAGAAGCGGTCAAGTCTTGGAAGTCAGTGGATCCAAAGCTGTTGTACAGGTAGGGTAGGCCCACAATAATTATTGAAACAAGAACAGTATTGACAGCATAAGATGGCCAGCACTTATTAAAATTCACCATCAACACAATTATCCATTCATGCAAGCAGTATAATTATGACAACATTTCAACAATTGGTTAGATTACAGATAAAAACTTTCAAGCTGTGCTATGCAGATTAATTTTAGTATAAATCTACTAGCATTCTATCACGAATGCCATTCCCTGATTGGCTACACTACTCGCTATCTATTCTGTGATAGATAGCAAGTAGCGGTTGTCAACAAAATTGCGCCATCTTCTTCGCGTTTTCGAAGTGTCTGTGAGGAGAATTTGGATAATTTATTTGTTTAGTTTTGAACGACTAGTAGATTTATACTAAAACAATTAGATTATTCGCTCTCGATTTCTATGCATGATAGCTGATGAGGGCTGCGCGATAGAAATCGAGAGTGAATAATCTAATTGTTAAATAGAAGAACAGTTGTAGTGGAAAAAGCGGAAAATGCTTCAAAAACTGAAAAATGGAATGATGGCTTGATCTGTTTGGCACATTGCATTTATGAGAGCACTGCTAAACTGTGCAGAAACAAAAAAGATATGTCATGCATTACAGAAATGAAAAAAAAAAAAAGAAGTTTCTTGTCTGCCATACTAAATCAATATTCACGAGTCAAATTTTATGTGTCATTTTATAGATGTATGCAAACCCAACTCTTTTGTTTTGTTTAAGTTAGGTTCCAAAGCTCCTTTCTTCTGTGTTTATTGTGTTGTGTAGTACCACTCATTTAAGAAGAACCTCTGTGAATTCAGTGTTTGATTTGCTTTGAACCTTAGGGTCATCTTCCTTTCATACCAAGCCTTAAATGTTGGAGTTTTAAGCCAAACAACGTGGCAGTTTTCTCTTGCTTGGTGGTGACCTTTCTTTACAACCTTCAATTCACTTTCATGTAGAAAATAGCACTCAACAAAACATTAATAATGAAAATGATGCATTTAAATGTTAGGCAAACTCTTTACAAAGTTTGAAGTTACTGGGCTTAAAAAACATGACAATACAATCAGATGAAAGTTATCTCTCCAGAAAATGGCACCAGTGACTAGCTTGATGGTGTCCATTTAAGGAGAGTGGGCTCATGGAGTATATTAAAAATGGGGTTGTGGGGAGATTGGTGAAAATGGCATTGAATTACATGGTATGGCAGGGTGCAATGTGTTGAAGGCAGTTCGTGTTAGCTTGGCACACAATTTCAGGACTGTGAATACTTTGTAGACCGTGGCAAGTGAAATATGGGTGGTGAAATGATCGTCCTTAATTTCTAAACTTCTAAACAGGTTTTTGAGGGAACCTCGGGTATTGACGCTAAACATACCACTTGTGAATTTACCGGTGACATCTTGAGGACTCCTGTATCATCTGACATGTTAGGTAAGGTTCATGACAGTAACAGTACAAATCATTTACGGGGAGAAATACTCTTCCTAAATCTTCCTTTTTACACGAGTGTGTGTATTCTTACTGGTATTTTTCCACTTTGCAACTTGCATTGTGGTTTGCAAGGGTGATACAGCTTGCAATTGTTTAGGTGGGTTATGTGACTCAGTTTTCAAAATCCTTGTCATATTTCAGACTAATGTCCTTCACCTTCTATAGCCATTCCCGGGCCTTGGCTCTCTAAAAACCACACTCAGTGTCAATTGAAAACATGTCCCACTGCAGACCAAAAAGGCAAAAACTGTGACCCAGCTAACACATCTTTGTAGTTCATCTGAGGGACTAATTTTTCCCATCTTGCTTCCAGATGGCGGTCACTGCTTAGTTTTAATATACTTAACATTTCAATCTATTGTTGCTCAGGACGCGTGTTCAATGGATCAGGAAAGGCAATTGACAAAGGTCCTGCAGTAATGGCTGAAGATTTTTTGGATATTCAAGGTATTGTTGTAAATGTGCAGCTTGTGTCATGCATTATATGTACATTTGTAGAATAAGCTGTGGAAGTACAGATGAACTATCCATATTAGATAATGTTGAGGCCCTGTTAGGGGGGTTCTTTATGTCCCCCATCTGAATTTCAAACCTTTACATGTTGCAATTTTGGAAGGGCCGCATGTTGCTGTCAGAATTTCATGCAGTGACACTGATGTTGAAGTCGCAATTTTGGAAAGTTCACAACATTTCTGAGGTCATTTCCTTCATGTCACCATTTCAGAACAGTGTCGCCTGTCAGAATTTACCCTAACAGGGCCTCAATGTTGTGTCTAAGGAGTTGGCTGGATAGAGGATGTGAAAAATGTGGTAAGAACATCAGTCACGGTAATCAGCTGTGGCTCATAGCGCACTTCTTAGTTCTTGCTATGTTTTGACATCATCCATGCATTATCAGAGTACACATACACTGCCAAATGGAATCTGTTTGTTAACCCTTTCACCACTAAGAAACCAGCATAAAGGTTTCCCATACGTGAGAAAACCAGCTGATATATTGGAAAATCGGGTGTGTTTCATTAAGCTCATTTTTGAGTGGGAAGGAGTCACTTTGGTATAAGGCAACCCCATAATAAATTTGAAGCTAATGAAATGTCTTTTCAGATGTCTAGGTGGATTTCCATATCGTCCAATCTAGCATCAAAGTGAGGCTGCGGAAATATGACGAACTAAATAAGTTCAAATTATCAATTACAACTACATAATTACAGTTCAAAATCATGTTTAATTCAATTTTCATCAAAATATGGTGTGAAAAAATTAATGTGATGACTTGGACAAAGTTTCTATCAAGCATACAACATTTATTGCCCTAACATGCAGTCAATACCAAAATATACCAGTCCAAAGTTTTCATCAACTTCAATGAGGCAACATCAAAAACCTTGTTGAAAACATAGCCAAGTATGTAAAAACAGAATGTTCTTACATCAGAGCAAAGCTTCAGGAATACTGGGGGGGGAGTGGACAGGTTACAAATCACTTTGGGGGAGGGGTGGGTGCGTTAGTCATTGGTCTTTCCAGTACTCAGCTTGGGTGTGCCAGGCCTTAAAACAATTTTCTCTCTACTGATGCACAAATAAACTTCACAATGATCACACTTGAAAGTAGTCTTTGTCATTTTGCATTGTACTTGATTCTTTGGGGTGTCAGGGTGACTAAGAGTGTAATGACGTCTCTTCTCCATGCACACCTGGCAGGTATGGTCACAGCCAGCACCTTTGACAGGAAGATGTTCACCAACATTTTTGAGCCTGAAAGGTTCTGGCTGCCTTTTCCTTCCAGGTTTTCCTTTCTCTACTCTCCAATTTCCCACCAGTTGTAGGATCAGTTCCTCCCTGAATGCAGCAAGATCTCTTTTCCTTTTTCCAGGAGGATTGTGGTCCAGGAAAAAGCCTTCAGTTATGTACGAGTTGAATGGCACAACTTCTAGGAACTTAATTACTAACCGCATGTACTAACGCATCTGTTTGCGATTCTTGAGGATAGAAGTAAGCTGGTCGTTTCTGTCCACTCCTCCCATATTTGCATTATAATCATCTATGATAGCATGTGCAGGGACATTAACTAACTGATATCGCCCTGTCCTGAGTCTCTGGTTCTGTTGAATGGTAGACACTTGATTTGGTGAGTGGACAGTGGACAAAAAGTGCACAACCTTGTTGTCCTTCCATGCCAAAGCAGAAATACCATTGTGGTTCCTAATTTCACAGCTTCCTTGTGGTCCCATTTTGGATGCTTTTAGATCATTCAGTTCTTTGGGATATCCTTTTCTATTTGGTTGAACAGTTCCATAGACAAACATGTCGCGTTCCTGCAAGTACATTCATAAAGCGACACTGTTGTACCAATTGTCTATGTACAAATTATGACCTTTTCCCCAAAGATCCTGAGTTAATCGTGCAACCACTGCTCCTGACTTTCCTATGTCGGATACTTCCCGTTCCTCTCTACCTTTATCTAGATAGACCTAGACAGGTAAGCAGTTTGGAGTCACATAATTCATAGAGCTTAATGCCCCAATGGATAGGCTTCGCGATCATTCTTTGTTTGAATGAGAGTTTGCCCTTGTATGGAAGCATGCACTCGTCGATTGAAATTACCTTTCCACAATTGAAATTCGCCTTGAAAGCTCTTTGCAGTTCTTCAAGAAAAGGATGCACTTTAATCAGTTTGTCATCCTTTGCTACTCTATCTAAACTGCCTAAATCAAGATCATCGGGATTAGCGACGAAAATATATCGATTTAGCTGCTGATATCATTGCTTAGAAAGTACACAGTTAAATCCACAAAGGAGGAAAAGCCATTTACGTTCATCCTGTCTAAAATAGTTTTCATACCTTGGAAGGATGACATCTCTGTTCGTCGCAAGCAACAGTGCAAGTAGGCTTTCAATTCAGTGATGTCTGTGATTGGCAAGAATGGAGTTTTATGTTTTGTGGGTTCGGCTGCCTTTTTCACTTTGAACCATCGATTCGTCCACCTCGCTATTTTGTTCAAAAATTCATCGGAAAGAAAAAGTTTAAAAATGTTAATCGCTTTCCCACTGTCAGCAATTGATCAACAGTTTGGCCACAATGCGTGCGCTCAAATGCAACACATGGATAATCCTCATAGTAAGATTGAAAGGCCGCACCACTCGGGTCCTTTTCCCACTCGATGTCATCGGGCATTTCACAAACAAAGCCTCCAAAATCTTCTTCATCACTGCATTTCCCGAACATTTCATCCAATTTGTTCTCAGAACCACTTTGATCGGAAGAAGAGTCAGTCATTTCTTCATGCAATTTAAAGATGGCGTCGATGTGCGTGCTGAACTTCTTTGACAAATCTTGGCAAAATCTTGTATGAAACAACATGGCAGAAAACATGTGCTTTCAGGAGTTGGTTATTGTAGATTTCATTAATAGCAATTACCCCCCTCTAGAGATCATTGGTTTGGTGGTTTCCAGATCTCAAGTGAAAACGGTTGAAATACCGGAAAAGCGGGATAATAGGGTATGGGGACATGACCGAGTTCCTGGAAAACCGGAATAGTGTGGTGAAAGGGTTAAGTAAATACCCCACATGTAAAGTGCATGTATGGCAAATACCACAAGTGATGATACATTCTTAGTGTAACTGTGTAAATGTTACTAGGTCAGCCAATCAACCCATGGTCCAGGATATATCCTGAGGAGATGATCCAAACAGGGATTTCTGCTATCGATACCATGAACAGGTTAGGGGGAAAAACAATTACTGGTAACTTTTGTTTCTCATTAAATGAGACATTGTTACCCAGTAGATTGCCTTTTTCTGGCTTTTGAGCATGGCATGGCATGTGAGTGAACAGCAATGCAATTAATACAGAAAACTCATTTTTTGTATCACTTTAGCACTGCTGGAGAGTTGTAATTAACACAATGGAATGTTGGAGGTTGCCAAATGTTGAGTGGTACTAGTATATACCATAACAAACAACTAAATGTGGTTGCATGTATGAGTTGGTCAAGTTATTTGTGGTCTACTAGTCACTTGGTTTGCTACCAGGCAAAAGGTCTTGGCTAAAACTTTATGCATGCAAAATCTTACCCCTTTTCAAAGTAGTAGATTTAAGTTTGGTTGACATTTTTGTATTGCCCTTCTACCTTTAGTTGCATGATACAGAAGAAGAAATTAAACTAAATCAAATAAACAGGAGGAAATAACCATGCCACTTGTGTATTTTCTTTCAGCATTGCTCGTGGCCAAAAAATCCCCATCTTTTCAGCTGCTGGTCTGCCCCATAATGATGTAAGTTACTATAACAAGAAGTTTTGTTGATGTTTTGCTTGTCCTGATTGTAATGCCAAATTAATTTTATCACATTTTGTAATTTGAATATCCTATTAAAATTATTTCATTCACAGTTGTTTTTGTTTTCTATCAGATTGCAGCTCAAATCTGTCGGCAAGCAGGCTTGGTGAAGTTTAAGAAGGGTGTCATGGATGACCATAGTGACAACTTTGCCATTGTTTTTGCTGCTATGGGTGTAAGTACATGAGTCACGCAAATATTTACAGGTCTTATGACTTTGTAAAAGTTGATTTCCTTTTGTGAACTTCATTGTTACCAGCACCTGTTGTGGTTTAAAGACAAGTGCAAAAACAAACAGCTTGTTTCTAAGGGTGAATATGTTTTTTTTAGAGATCACAAAGAGAAGCCCTGCAAAAATTGCTTCTGTCAGTCCCACAAAAAGTGAGAGTCTGTGCATTTCTTAATCAGCTTCTTGGGTGCCAACAGCTGTACGGTATGTCAAGACAGAAGTACAACACAATTTTGTATACATATGTAAAGTCGCTGTGATGCCCCAAAGGTACTGTATTTCTTAAAGGGAACTTTTGTCCTTAAATCCTTGTTATTAATTTTTTTCTGTTACTGTTCTTCTGCACAGGTAAACATGGAAACGGCCCGTTTCTTTAAGCAGGACTTTGAAGAAAATGGTTCCATGGAAAATGTGTGCTTGTTTTTGAATCTTGCCAATGATCCAACGTAAGAAAATGCATCAATCGTTTGACTATTTCCTTTAAGACGTATACTCACTCTCAATCGCTATCCTACAGCTTAATGTCCAACTCTTCTGTTAATTTGCCTGGTCTGTGCCAACAAGAAGGATTCTTGCCTTAAAACTAAAGACAGTAATAATAACAATAATAACTGTCTGAGCTAATTGTCCTCGCAAAGTACAGCAAGGACGCAGCTCAACCAGGTTGAACCGAAAGCATATACAAGGCGCCTCTGGCAGCTGCTATATGGTCCATGTATGACCTTGGAGCACAGCCTACAGCCAGCTCGAATAAGCCGTATGCTAGTTTTTGCTGAGGGAGGAAAACCGGAGTACCCGGAGAAAAACCCTCACAGCAGGGTCGAGAACCAACACAAACTCAGCCCACTTATGGTGTCACCACCGGGAATCGAACCCGGTGCCACATTGTTGGGAGGCAAGTGCTCTCACAACTACGCCATCCCTATTTTCTCAACTTTGTTAAAATTGTGTTAAAGCAAGGTATACTGTAGGTGGTTCTGGGAATGGTTTCAAACTCCAAGCAGTTTCAAAGATAAAAAAAAGGAACACACACACACAACAACAAAAAACCATTTTCTTCACATTGTAATTCATCACAGTCTTTATAACCATTGATCATCCTGTGCATTGGTACTATTATTCTGGTTCTTGTCTCACTGAAAACTGTTTAAGTGCAATTAAACTCTAATAACATTGCAAGATTCCAACTATCTTAAAGGCTTCTAATAGTTCATCATGTAGATAACATTGTTCCTTTCTTTTTAATAGAATTGAGCGTATCATTACGCCACGCCTGGCACTTACCACAGCAGAATTCCTTGCATACCAGTGTGAAAACCACGTGCTGGTTATTCTTACTGACATGAGCTCTTATGCCGAGGCATTGCGAGAGGTAAGTTCTTTGTTTATTTATTTATTTTTTTAATTTCAATTGAGTGTAGTAAATCTCAGTTATGTGGGTGTGATTTTTCTCCATATGCTACACGCATGAAGAAGCCCAAAATGTAAAAATAGTTACTGTTATGCAAATTGTGTTTAAAAATGAGGAAAGAGAAGGAAGGAAATGATGACATCACAAAAAACTAAATTTGTGAAATTATGGAATTTGTTTGGATATTCCGAACAAACACGATAAAAAAGACCTACTTGGAGTCAGCAGAGCATAACGGTGCTAATATCTCAGAGCCAGTTTGTCTTTAAATGCTGATTTTTGGCAAGTTAGTATTTTACATCTTGCTCTTTCTGAAAATATGACAAATCCCATAATTTCAAAAATTCTTATATTTGTGACGTCACTCTTTAGCACTTTATTGTCCGTGCCATGGAAAATTAGGTGTTAACATAGACTGTTCCCTGTCGACACACAGTTAAACATTTTAAAACTGTTTTGATGAAAGTTTGAAAATATTCATCTTGTAAATCTTTCAGTAGCTGAAGGTTAAAAAAAAGTAAAGAAACTTTATTTATACACGGTTACGATTTGCATCCTACTGAAGACAAGAGAAAATTCTCTTGATGAAAATGAAAGGAGAAGCCTGACAGTGTCACAAGTTGACTTGGTAGATGTCTATACACGTGGCATTGCTCTTCTTGTTCTCGCTTATTATCGTAGCCGAAATCTCTTAATGGTCTCCGCATGCAAAATAACAGTTAAAAATTAATAACGGGCTAGTGATGGTCCACTATAAAGAGCAAAAAGTACTCGTGAAGTGTTATTGGCATTTTGATCAGATGAACTGAAAGGGGCGATTTTATTTTATACGACAATTCAGCGAAGTTTTTAATCGCATCCAAAGTTCTCAATAGTTTTACTTGAGTCAACCCTCTTTAGCATCGTCGCAAAAAATGTTTTAGGTTGGTGATTGTAGATTGTACATGTGTATGGACTTACGAATAAAATTTAAGAAAGTTAATCGCGTTAAGAGATTTGAAATAAGTTATAAAGGGCCAACACAACCATTTTATTACTGCCACTGGATTACCGCGCACAGGTGATAGTTATACCAGCTTATTTTTCAGGCAAAAAGCGACCAATAATTACCGACACACGACATAGTGTGTATTAAGCCATATATCCTGAATCATTTGTTTGCATAACAAAATGTTTGATAATTTTGGCGGTAATCGCTACCTTTAATAAAGTACTGACTTGTAGCAGGTATTTGAACTGACAAACCCATACCAACATGCTAGTCCTAAATATAAGTATAGGAGTTCTTTTTTTCTAAATGGAGTTAATTTCCGTCTCAAGAAAGATCTGGAGCAAGCTGGAAGGTACATACATATACATATGCACCTACGTAGTTCTTTCTTGCCGGCACTTCACTTGCTGTTGTAAAAGGCAAAGTAAAGAAACTTTATTTATACATGGTTACAATTTAAAGCTACAAGCTTGTGGGAGATATGTTGGTTTTTGAGGAGAGGGGAAAACCAGAGTACCCAGAGAAAAACCTCTCAGAGCAGAGTAGAGAAACAGCAAACTCAGCCCACTTATGACGCCAAGTCCGGGAATCGAACCTGTGACACATTGGTGGAAAGCGAGTGCTCTCACTGCTGCACCAACCCTGCCATCTTTGCCTGCCTTTGTGCTTGAATTCCCTTTCTTCCCTTCTAATGTGTTTGCCTTTGACTACCACTCAATTAGGTATATTGTTTAATCCTTAACTCTTTATATGGCTGCATTTATCAATAATTACCTTTTTTATAGGTATCTGCAGCTCGTGAAGAGGTGCCTGGCCGCCGTGGTTTTCCAGGTTACATGTACACTGATTTGGCTACAATTTACGAGGTAATGTGGCATTTACTCCACAAGCTGTTTATTTTTTCTAATAATGGAACCAATGATACCTGTTCACCAGTAAGTGAATTCTTTGATGGTTGTTAATGTGTTTGTTGTTAGCGTGCTGGACGTGTGGAAGGCAGAAATGGTTCCATTACACAAATCCCTATTTTAACCATGCCTAATGATGGTAAGTGCATATGTGGCTCAAAGTACAAGCTAATTAGGTACATTTGTAGCACTTTGCCCAATTTGGTACTGTCATTTCTGTTGCGGTACTGTTGAAAATTTGTTGCAATTGTGTCTGTTTCTTAAATGTTCATATGGCGAGCATGCTTATGAAAGTTTGTAATTACCAGCTTGCATTTGTAACATCTACATGTACAGAAAATATCATTAGTTTTTTCTGTGTATACATGTACAGTGTATTTGAGTATTGCCAAACTGTTGTCTTTGAACTATGTAAACTTTATTATTTAAAGGCGTATACGCCTGTAATAATTTGTCTTTGGGTGTGATTATGTTAGCTGTATTTAGCCTTGTGAATTCACTGCTGTTGTGAGGTTATAGAACGACCACTTTAAACATAACTCATCTGCAGAGCATCTCTGCATGACTGTAGATCTTTAGCTCCAAACTTCGTTACCCATCAAAACGTCTACTCACTCCTGCTTGTTATGAGATGCAGACTGCATATCAGTCTACTGGAACTAACAATTGCACTGAAATGCTGAATTGTGTTGGTTTAACCATTGTCTTTCCTATTGTTTCTATACAGACATTACTCATCCAATCCCAGATTTGACTGGGTACATCACTGAGGGACAGATATATGTGGATCGTCAGCTACACAACAGACAGGTACCTGTAGATCCTTTACTTGAGTGTGACCACAAAACTGTTTGATCAATATTTGTTTGTGTCATAGATTTTAGATTCTCCTTTCGGTAGTAAGTTTCTGATTGAATGTTTGTAACACTTTGATTGAGTTTTCATATCTCCTTAGGTCTATCCACCAATCAACGTCCTGCCGTCATTGTCCAGATTGATGAAATCAGCTATTGGTGAAGGCATGACAAGAAAGGATCACGCTGATGTCTCTAACCAACTGGTATGTATTCTAACTCCACCGTAATGGACAACTTGAGGACAGTGGTTTAATTGGCCCTGATGAAAGTTGGCGTTTGGGCCAAGGAAAATTATCTGATTCGATGCTTGGAATGGTGACAGTTGTTACTTCATTGGCCAAGTACAGTGTACGAATTCCTGTCTATTTACACTGTAAAACAGTTGTTGTGTTGAAGTTGACGGAGTATAACGTGATTTACCGAAAGCGCGAACTGGCCCCGCGCGAAGCGTTGAGCGTATGGATTTTCGCGTGTGAGCCTCGTAAGGCCGTGGCATATGAGCGCTCTCTGCCCATTTGCACTCATTGTCTCAAATACTGCCCTTGATTCATAGACTAAGTAACTATTTTTTTCCATTTCTAGTACGCTAACTATGCCATTGGAAAGGATGTACAGGCCATGAAGGCTGTGGTTGGAGAAGAGGCCCTCACATCTGAGGACTTGTTGTATTTAGAGTTCTTGTCCAAGTTTGAGAAGAATTTCATTTCACAAGGTACGAAAAAGAAATCTCTGTTGAATGTCGCAGTGGTAGATGTCAAATTTGTACTACAAGGTTAATCTGTGTTGAAGAACCTCTCTCATAAAAGAAGATGAGATTAATTCGCTTTTAGCGTTTGTTGTGATTGGTCAGGGTTATTTACGAAGAGAAAATCCGAAGTATTCACGTCAGACAACATACAATTAGACTCGCTTTCGACGACAGCAACGTCAATTTCCATGATTTCCGCGTTGTATGAACGTGTTGTCGGCACGTGGGAAACAATGGCGGGCGTCTGCTGTGATGAGCTGTATGCAAATTAGTGCCAGCCGGTCCCTACTGCGCATGTGCCACAGCTGACATAGTCCCTTTAACTACGCACGATTAGAAACCGTCAATTTTTGTCATGACAGATATTGAAATTCGTTTTCATGTATTTTTCTCTTTCTTTGCAGGTACATACGAAAACCGTTCAGTATTTGAATCACTGGATATTGGCTGGTCTCTGTTACGAATTTTCCCCAAAGAGATGTTAAAGCGAATCCCGCAGTCCATTTTAGCAGAGTACTATCCGAGAGATGCACGAGGCGGAGCAGAATAAATTTCTTTACATGCACATAATTATACATCATGACGCGAGAGGGTGACCCTTGTTAATGAATTCGCATACTTTCGTTTATGTTAACCGGCCAATGAAAATCCAGGAAACTCACTGGAAGCCACACTCAAGTGAACTGGAACTTCATATGATTTCGTCAGCTAATCGCGAATGCTGATTGGATAGTGGATCTCCACGAAAGTATGCGAAATAAAAGTGTGACATCTATCCGCGTCACATCTTGAAAAAGTTAGTTTAAATTCAGTTAGGTGATTTTGATTCATGCTGGGAAAGCTTAATGTAAAGGTGACAGGAGAATTTGGGTCATGGAAAACGAAACAAGGAAAAAGGAAAACGAGTGGCAATGAGATAGTGTAAGCAGAGAAAGAAAAACTTTTCTTTTCATTACAGAGGACTTTCTAACAATGAAAACACAGTAACAAGACGACAGGTATTGTCATCTTAAGTTATGAAATTATTAATTTTAGGACTTAAAATGTTTGGATTGAACTCAGAATTTGGAGACGAGTAGTGATAACCCAATGCTGACCATGGAGTATGAAATAAAATAAAAACAAAAATGTTCTTTCTTTTTTGTCGTTTTGAATGAATGTGATCTGTCTAATTTAGTTCTAGTTACCCGGGCTGCGCGCGTCTCGCGCGGCGCCCGGGTCTTAAACTACCGACGATTATTCTTTTTCGTCGTCGAGTATCATCCACAAATGGCACTTCCGGCGTTTCTGCGCAAGCGCTAACTATTTTTAACAACAGTGATGCGTGTTGTCACGTACGGGAAAATGTCGATTCATCTTGTGGCTTTTGAAGTCTGAACAAACAATATGTTAAGAGAAGTGTCTATGCGAATGTTTGCAAGTTCAACGGCGAGAAGAAAGCTTTTAACATGAGTAAACTTAATGGCAGATGGACTGCTTCAGGAGATTGCGAGTAGTCTCTAATTTTGGCGACGGATTTTGGGGCCACGTGCGCGCGCGAAGTTGCGAGGAGACGCGACGCGAGGGGAGCGCCAAAAATTAGAGACTACAGACAAAGGGAGTTTGACCTTTCCCGGCCGAGTGATTCGGAAGTGTAAATCTCATATCAACAGCAAGAATGATGCCTGTTGTCACGTATTGGAAAACGTCGATTCACCTTGTGTCTTTGAAGTCTGAACAACTAATATGTTAAGAGAAGTGTCTATACGAATGTTTGCAAGTTCAACAGCGAGAAGAAAGCTTTTAACATGACCAAAATTTAACTCCAGATGGATTGCCGCCGTGTTCCCCGTATCGGGTGTCTGGAGAACTCAGACCTAGAAAACTCAGACCTCAGACCTAGAAAACTCAGCCCCCCCCCCCAAGTCTGGAAAACTCAGACCCCCTCAAAAACTATACAAATTTTCAAAGTCAAATAAACGTGGACAAAATAAATTATCGCCGTTCAGTGCGCTGAAATGTTACACCGTCTATTTATCGCAGATAACAAACACTTCACGTTATTATAATCGGCTCCGGAGCACGAGACCTAGAATACTCAGACCCCCCTCACCCCCCTCCCCAAACTGGAAAACTCAGACCCCCTCACAACTATACAAATTTTCAAAGTGAAATAAACGTGGGCAAAATGAATTATCGCCGTTTATGAGGGGTTTGAGTTTTTACAGTTTGGGGGGTGGGTCTGAGTTTTCTAGGTCTTGTGCTTTGGAGCCGATTATAATAACATGAGACGACAAAGGAGAAGTGTTTGTAAACAGTTTCACTCTGCTAATTAATTTTCTACTCACATTTCACCGAGACGTACTCCATTAACGTTTATGCGAAAAAATCCTACATCGTTCGATAAGCGTTTCCTTTCTCAAACAATTATCCATCGAAGCGAAAACAAGTGTGCTTAGTTTTTTTTTTGGAATCAATACACTATTTTTATCACCTTGCAAAAGGATAAACCTCTGTGGCCTAAAGGTCACTGTTCTTGCCTGTGACACAGCTAACCCGGGTTTGATGTCTTTTAGCTTTTTTAGTGGTATATATCACGGGCTTTATTTTTCTGTTTCTCTTTTTCTTGTTCTTTTAGAAATATTTTTTACAAGTGTTATAATTACTGTTCTCAATGGTTGAGCTGTATTTTAGAGGAATAAATGTTGATAGGGGTCTAAAGAAATAGACTCCAACACAAGCTAAACACAATGCGTCCGATGTAAGAAAGACAGACTTCCCTCTATTCTTTTGTTTAGCACTAAGTTAGGGATACAATACTGTTTTTTGCAAGCCCGGGTTTAGGCTAATTGTAGCCTCTTGTTAGTAATCAAAGGAAGAAACGCCGCTGCTTTACATAGCACAGTTTGCAGTCAGTCTGGTATCAATGTAAACGGTTTCAGTCCTTTGTTAGTTTAAAGAAACTTCTGGCAACGATTGATCGTCTGTTGTAATAATTTATATCGCAGCTGGATGAGTAAATAAACATGGAAAATGTTATCTTGAAGGCTAACAGAGGAAACGACGACTAGCAACAACGACGACGACGACAAAACGACTCTGAAAAAGATTTTTCATACACGAAGCCAATACAAGAGTACCCAGGAGTCAAACGTGACAGTGAAACGCGAAGATTGATGGAAAGGACGACTCGGGGCGAGTTGGCACCTTGCGCCAAAGCTGGAAGTGTAGATAAAAAGGTTGCAAGCTTTCACACGAGGGAATTGCACCCTTGTTATAATTTCAAATCGGTTGAAAAAGTAGCGCCAGTTTCTTTTCAACCAATCACAGAGTATTGTTGCAAAAAGCAAAGAAAACGTGAATAATTCCAGATGCGAGGTAAAAAAATCTGGCTTGCTCGCATTGTTTCTCTCATTGTTTTCACTTGAAAGCCGAGGGCGTTAACGGGAAGTCACCTTGAACATTGCAATATTGAATATCTCTTGGTGACAGCAGAGGCTATTATAAAAGTTGAGGTCGAAAACAAAGCTAGGATGCAGTCCCTACAATTTTTTGTTCCCTTCTAGGCTTGGGACCAAGTATAAACAGGCGGCGGTAATGTTATTGATCGTTCACTTTTCTTTGATTCACCACATTTAATAGATGTGCAACAATAAATATAAAGCCACTTGCCTTACAGGATGTCTAATATATAATAAACGTCACAACACGGGGTCATGAAGTTAATTTCTAAACGCAAAACTGTACAACGACTTCCGAAGTCGGTTCAAGGAGTTTTGTGTAAAACTCTTACTTCCTTAATTTGAACCATTTGTGCTCATGTGAAACTACTTTAAGTAAAAAAGCAGCACCTTTTAAGGACAGCATCTTGTTCCACTGGTGATCTGTAGGGTTCTGTGTTAACGAAGGGCTTAATCGCGAAAAGTCTAAATTTTCTTCAACGAGGGAGCATCGTATGACAAGCGAATTCCCACGTATTCGTTGCGAGTATATTTTGAAAAAATATAACTCCTGAAGTAAATCGAGGTTTGAATGAAACCGAGCTTAAGGTGGCTCACACCGGTTTCTTATACTTTGGTGGATCATCACTACCAATCTTTTGAAGTTGCTACCTTTATATTGGTATCTAATAGGTTACCATAGCAACACTACAATCTGTTAGAAATACCCTCATTTTAGCTTTAAGCGAAAATAACTCAAAAACGAGCTCGGTGACCCCCATTTTTTATTGCTGAAAAGTGATAAGCGTGTAAAGATCCAACATTTTGCAAAGTTTTAAGAAAATTGTAAGAGCGGATTCAGAGCCACCTTAAATTTTCGAAAATTTCCGCTCCTACAAACTTTTTTTAACTTTGAAAGAAGTTGTATTTTATTATGCTAACTATTTCCCGACAATAAAGAAATGGGGGTCACCGAGCTCGTTTCTTACTTATTGTCGCTTAAAGCTAAAATTAGGGGTGTTTTTAAGAGGTTAAACTGTTACTATAGTAACCTATTACTTAAAAAAAAAAGTTTCCTAACCGCTTCACCAATGATTGGGTGTTGCTTTAAGGTATTAACACTTAAAGAATAGTAGTAATGAGTGCTGGAAAGCGCTGGAAACCAGTATGAGCCACCTTTAGCTTGGCTAAGGGAGATTTTGGCGATTAAAAAGTTCATTTATCCGGAAAATGTGAGTATACTTTACACAAGAGGACACATCTTTGTCATCCAGAGCTACGGGCGAAGGCAAAACTTGAAAAAAAAAATACTCCAAATGACTGACACCATAGAGGTTTAGTGGGTTAAAATGAGTTTCACTTATCCGAGCTGTTGATTGTCTTGAGCAACTCGTCAAGTTCTGCATCAGATACAGACTTCTGATCCGGGTCTTCGCTTTCATTATGTGCCTGCTCTGTTTCATTTTGTTTACCGCGTTTGTCTTCTTTTATCTCTGCTCTTTTGCTAATTTCTGGCGAACTAGAATGTGACGAATGGTTGTCTTTATGATCGTCATTTGTAATCTCACAGCTCTCTAAACCATTAAAGTCTCCTTGATCCTTCGCTAATTCTTCTTCAATAAAGGGTTGCTCTTCTTGTTTGTCTCCTTTTTCAATGCCATCGTGAGTTTCACAAGTATGTCTATCGGTCAGATCACCCAATTCATTATCATTGTCATCAACATCCTCTAACTCTTGACAACCGAGTTCTTCCAGCACATTTCCCGGGCTTCCTGTCACGTTAACTAACACCCCTTCTTCAACCTCCCCATGGAAGGCACTCAGATCCAGTGTGGGGCTTTGGGGTGTCCGATCCCACCCGGGGGATGTGGGGGAGTCCGGTTCACTTCCCCTACCCGCGTCCTCAGCTGCATCGCGATCTTTGCTGTGACCATTTGTTTGCATCTCTTCCTGGGGAATTAAAGCTTGCAGTTTGTCATAAAGCTGATCTGCTTCTGTAGAGCCATACCCACGGTGACCTGGCAACAGGAGCAATTAACAGTAAGAAAGGCTACTCTTGCGGTAATTATAATTAACGGCAAATGGAACCCTTTTGAAGCAGAGGCATGGTATCAAAATTGAAATGACAGAGAGCAAGAGAACCTGATAAACTGACAAATGAGCGAGCGAAAATCCCCCCACCCCCCCCCCCCAAAAAAAAAGAAACATAATAAATGTGGGATGTTTTACGGTGTGTTGTTGGGGTTGTCAACTCTCACGTTCACCGTCCAGCCTCCTTGGAGTTAATTGGACAGTTTAAACGGACACTTTAGAAAAAAGCTTTCGAAAAAAGTGTCCAAGAATTTGCAAGTGGCATTTACAAGGCGTATATCAGTTTTTGTATTTTCTAATTGGTCAGCTGATACTGAAACCATCTAAAGGCCAGCCATTTCAGAGGACTTTAATTTAAAAATTTTCTGGGGGAGCATGCCCCCGGATCACCCTAGTTGACTCAAGCTAATGCATTCGAAGTGAGTCCCCCAGTTGCAAAGTTGCTGCGCGGGCCCTGTGTAGAGGGCTGAGTAAAACAAACCTTGTAGTGACCACAATCCTGACACTTCTAACGTCTTCAGTTTCTTCTCAAGTTCAGCTACCCGATGGCCCAGAATTCTAATAACAAAACGACAATGAAAATAAGGTTAAGAAGTTCACCTTCTCTTGTAATCCATGGGCGAATATGGGTAACAAGACGGCAATAAATTTCCCTTAAGTTATGCAAACTTGACGTAGAAATTCGAATGATTTGCTCGAAACCGACCCATTTTTATTGTAATACTAACAGCGTTTCAGTGAGAAAATGCTTCCGTCTTCGGCAGATTGAAAGAGAACTTTGTTTGATTCACCATTTTCTTCGTGCCAGTAAGTACGAGACAAATGGGGGAAAAAGAGAGCATTGTTCTACATTCTGGAATGTAGCGTATGATGATCTGAGGAAAACGATTTGACTCCAAACCAAATTAAGGAAAATACGATCCTTTATTGGAGACCTGACTGGGTTTCTGTTCAACGTACATGTGACTTATTCTTCATACCTAGACCACAATCAGTGGTCATCTAATTGAGACGATGCAGCCCATTCTCTCAGCTGAAAACTGGACTTCAGGAATTAAATGAGCTCTCGCCATTATCATGGTATCTACAATAAACGGCAATTTCTCATGGCAATACTTTGATGCGACAACTTTTATCGTGTGCGCGTAAATAAGCCGTCAAAATCCTGTGATTAATTAGACCAGGTCAAAAGGGTATTTTTCCTCGTGGGTATTTTGCACCATTCTTCGAGGACTTCTGGAAATGGCGTCCGTTTTTAAGGGAATTTACTTCAGGTGTTTGTTTCCACGTAACAAACCCGCCCTGCTCAACCTGTGTCAGAAAATATACCTTTAGGGAAACAGAAAGAAAACGACTACTTTCAGACTTGCTGGATTTGGAAATAATAATGAAAGGGATACAGTGGATGTGCTGACATGTTGCCTTGCAAAGCTTTACTGTGATTGGAAGGGGAATGCTAGAAACTGTTAGATTGTCACTACTCCCAAATATGGCAAGTGAACCCCCAACTTCTGTCATCTGATGTTCTCAGCGGTATCCGTAGATTGGACCATGTTGGAGGATCGTTGGCGGACATTTGGAAAGGGCAGAAAGTTTCATCAGCGTTTTGCATACATTTTAGCTACTTAAAGACAATTCTACGAGATAAAAGGGCATCTCCGTCGAAATTGATTATGAAATTTAACCAAGTAAATGCGATGCGGTGTTCCCGAAGGCAAAACTACCAATGCAATTGCGTATGATCCAGGAAAGCTATCAAGCACTTCCCAGTAAGCAGTAAGGGAACGACCAAACATAGTTTTGACATAGACTTAGGAAGTCTATGTTTGAAGCAAAACTGGAACTCTGATTTCTCACCATTTGGTTCTCTCTTGAAGAAATTCATCGGGTTAGAATCATTGATGATTAGATTACATGAATTCTTTGCACATAACCTACATGTAAATTTGTTTTAGGCTATGTACAAAGAATTCACGTAATTCTAATAATTTGGTTCTCTGTTTATATGTTCAAGGCACGTTTATCATACAGCCATAACTTCTCCTGAACATTATGAAAATGGTATTTTATGACCATTCGTTGCATAATAAAAACAATAATTCCGCCAAACATCGTAGAATATCCCCTGATTGAGGATCAGACGATATTCTGCACAATTACCAAGTAAAATTATCATGTTTTCTCACTAAACAGTGATAACTAAACCAACTGCATGTGCCCTTCTTAAGTCTTTTTCTTCTTCAGTTTGCGTTATCTTACTTGTTAGCACTTCTCAGATGCTGCAGAGCGATGTCTTTTTCAGACAATGTTTCTGATAACGAGTTGGCCACGAACTGCAGGTCTGCTAAGGTAGATTGCGGTGCACTGGAACCCAGATGTCCCACTAAATCAGAGATAAGTGAAGGCATAGCTAACGAAAAAAACCAAAGACAAAAAGGGCCATTGACTAACTCTTGGAGCACAAACAAGTACGTAACTTACGTAAAACTCAACTTAAGACCGCAATAAGGTGGCTCGGGGGAGGGGTGGGGAGGGGGTTACCTCCCTAAATAATAACTACAGCTGCATATATTTAAATCTTGCTGGTATATCACAGTAGTGTCTCAAGAACCCCGAGCCCTCAGTTACTATACTTTACTTTTGGCTGACATACAGTGCTGTGGTACTAAACACAGTTTCTTTTGCTTTGGTCAGTATTTGCAGAATTCAATGTTTGTACAGGCCCTGACGGTTTGTGTTATAATAATAATAATAATAATAATAATAATAATAATAATAATAATAATAATAAAAAATAATAATAATAATAATAATAACCTTTATTTATAGCACAAAGGCTAGTGGGGCCGAACAAATACAGAAACAAATAATTCAAATAAACAAATAAACATGATACTTATATATGATCTAATGCGCAAACTGGCTGGAGGCAAACCAGTCAGCTATTTACAAGGATCTCTGAGGAGTTGAACCAGGGACTACCCAGATCAACACCATCTAGTGGCTAGAGCAGGATTTGAACCTGGGGTGACCGCATTGAAATCCAGCGCCCCAAACCACTCAGCCATCCTGCCTCCGGGTGGTGTCATTGAAATTCTGCAGTATAGTGGTACATGCATCTCCAAGAAAGAGATTTGAGATAGCGGTTTGATAACAAATTAAGGATGCAAATACTGTGCATTTTGGGCTGAAATTAAGTGCATGTCAAGCCTACGTGCCTTAATAACTGTACAGACATTTTGTTGTTTTAGCTTGGAAAACAGGGACAAATTTAAGTAACCACCATGGTTACCATGGTAATGGGGGTGGAGGGACATACCAGTGTCCATTAAAACTTCCAATGCATACCTAAAGGATAAAGGAATCAAAGAGGGGTGGGGTGTGGTTAATATGCACCACTCTGCACACGAAAACAATGATAAGTCTTGGTTATGTTTTTACTCACCATGCTTAGCAGTGGTGGCATAAGAGCCTTGGAATTGTGCTTGTAATACCTTGTTTTTGCGCTTCTCAAAAGCGTTCTGCAGTTAAAACAAAGAGCAATTAATTGACTCGCGTTCAAAACTGCTAGGATCATTCTTCTTTTAATTTCATTTCTGCAGTTCATATATGATTTATTTCATATACATCATTCATACTCTTCTCTTTCATGGGAACATATGAACCCACAATTGACCTGCTCCCAACGTCAGAAACTACAAAATAACACCTGCAGTGGCCAGTCCAGATCCATGGGCAGTTAATTTAATTTTTGCCTGATAATTGACAGTGTCCAAGTGCAATATAGTTGACTATAGGTAACAGTAGTGATTCCGCTGGGAAAATTGATATATAACACTAATGAGGTATTGATAAACTAGCCCTGCTAAATTGGATGCCCCCAGATAAATAAATAAATAAATAAATAAATAAACTACAGATTATGAAGGGGATGCCCATTCTCACCTTGTATCGAGCCAAAGCTGAGACTGCCATATTTTTCTCTTCTTTTAGCTGCTTTATTTGTTCTTTTAAATACCTTGAAAATATGGAACAAAGGGAAAAAAGTGAATGACAGTTGGGCAAGTAGCCCAGGCTCTAAAGATCACAGTGTATATACACTTGGCCAGCAACCCCACCTCACCAGAAATACAATGTAATTATTGATGATACACAATGTAAATGGACTCTGATGACAACTTCCACTCAGGTTGTCCACATTAAGAGCAGGTCAATTGTGGGTTCATATGTTCCCATGAAAGAGAAGAGTGTTAATTGCATAAATTGTGTTCACAACTGCGAGGATCATTCTTCATTTAATTTCATTTCTGCAGTTCATATATGATATATTTCATATATATCATTCACACTCTTCTCTTTCATGGGAACATATGAATCCACAATTGACCTGCTCCCAATGTCAGTGGCTTCATAGCTCAGTTGGTTAGAGCATTGCACCGGTATTGTGAGGTCATGGGTTGAAACCCCTGTTGAAGTCCTGAATTTTTTCAGGCTTCTTTTCACAATTATTGCATAAATTGCATCCACAACTGTGAGGATCATTCTTCATTTGATTTCATTTCCGCAGTTCATATATGATTTATTTCATATATCATTCACACTCTTCTCTTTCACGGGAACATATAAAACCACAATTGACCTACCCCCAACATCAGTGGCTACAAATAGCTCAGTTGGTTAGAGCATTACACCGGTATCATGAGGTCACGGGTTCAAACCCTGTTGAAGTCCTGAATTTTTTTCAGGCTTCTTTTTGCAATTTCATAAATTGCATTCACAGCTGCGAGGATCATTCTCCATTTAATGTATTAAAAATGTGAAGCACTTTGTAGATGGACCCACTGATTTTGGTCTGGGACGTATGCTCTCCACACACTGTTCGAAAAGAGTAGGGGATGTAGTTCCCGGTGTGGTGGTCTATCTCTCATCTGATGGTTGGGTTGGTAAATGCTTGGAGGTATTAGTTGTATAAGCTACTCTAAAATCCGAGAGTAAATGAAGTATATGTGAGGAAAAAAATAGTGGTTGAGGAGTGGTCAAAAAAGACACACTACAACCGTATGCTCTCCACACATCCTTTGGTCAGCTACATGCTAAATAACATGATAAACATCAGACATTTCTTCACAAGAGGACAGTCTATGGGAAAGATTAATTTACATACACTAACCTGTTTTCCATCAAAACAGAGTCTATGTCAACAAGTCGTCTGTCATCACCTCCAAGAATAAAATTCAGCTGTGTGTTGAGTCTTTCTGACTTGTCTTTGTAATGATCCCTCTGATAATAAACAAAGAAGACTCAGTGGGAGGGGAAAAATGAAAAGCAAATTTAAGTACGGTATTAACTGAATGTCCATAAATGAAAAAATTATGTATAGCCATGGGTCTCAGCTGGATCTGAGAAGTAAAACATGGAAACATGTTTCAATGTAATTACCTCAATGGCAATCTCAGCCTTTTCATCGCTAATGGCCAATTTGTCCCTCTCCAGCTCCATCATCTATTAGTCAATTGCAATAAATTCAAAGTATCAATAATAATATTCCTCAAGTTAATTTATATTTGAAAAACTGCAGTAAAAAGTGTAAATAAATAAATAAATAAATAAATAAATAAATAAATAAATAAATAAATAAATAAATAAATAAAAATAGACAATTAGGTACAGTGCAAATACACTAATCTGAATTGTCACTGAATGATTTCCATTCATCATGGCATATTTAGACCTGCATTTTGAGGTACAGTGGAACCCCGCATTAATACGGCCACTAACTGGCCACAAGAATTTGGTCATATCACAAGGTTTTCTTATAAGAAAATATATTAATGGGCATTCTGCTGGGATGACAAAAAGTGACTGTATATATAATCAGGTGGCTGTATGATGGGGTTCCACTGTATTGCAAAAGACTGTGATTTTCTTAATCACTTCCAGTGTGAGGCAAAACAATGGCACGTATAAACATGACATTATGTTTAAAAAATATGTGAGTTATAATGCCATGTAAGTTAGTAAGTAATAAAAAAAATACAAAAAAGGAGGAAAAAATGACCTCATCATAATTTTTAACCTCAAGATTTAGAAAAATTAATGTTTCAATGTGTTCATGCCTTTTCTTTGCTTTTTTCCAGCTGGGATATGAGATCCTGACGTGGATCCATGCCACCATCGCCAGCCTTGACACTGTCGTTGGAGTTCTTTTGCTTGGCAAGTGCCTCATGCAAAAGCTGTATATCCTCCTGAGCATCATGGTACAGTTGACGTAATTCAGCCAGGTCTTTCTTTAGCCCTTTGTTCTCTCCACGTGACTCACATAACAGTTGCGATAATGTCTATCAATGCAATAAAAAGGTGGTGAAGATTGAATGTAATCACTAATTGGCACTTAATGAAAAGACCAAGGCTTCATGTTGAAAAAACAGTCTAAGAATGTTCTACATTTTATTTTTTTATTTTAAGGGAGATGTTTTTATTTGGTAAATTTAAGTAATGTTTTTTTTTTACTATTACAGTGTAGTGCCTTTCTAGAAAAATAATGCTCCTTTGGTACATATGGTCCATATGTATGATACCAAGCTTCATCAACTTACCAGGGTTCTAACTTTCAGGATTGCCTCCCCACTCACCCTCCCCCCCCCCCAAAAAAAAAAAAAAAAAAAAAAAAAACTTCTGCAAAGGCCCAGGGCCTTTATTTGCTTACCTGAAGTGATCAATTAAGACCTCAAAGTGTTTATGTGAAAAACAAGACTCCAAGACCCATGACATTAATTTTCTTTAAACTTGTTTGATTTTTATTGTCCATTGTCCCAGACTTATGGTAAAAGTACATTGTATGTGAGACAAATGAAAACAAGAATTGAACTGGTTTGAAACCTGTTAAACCAGCAACAACTTCAAACCATAACATATGTTTTTGGCAAATCACTTAGACACTGTTCCTTTGTGCACCTTCCATGATATGAAAGCCAGTCCAATAATCTCATTACCTTTTGTTTTCTTTCTCTGACATTCTGAAGTTCTTGTTCCCACACACTGTTTCCAGAGAATGAAGCTTCTCTCTAGCAATAATATTAAAAACAAAACCACATACACTGTATAAGTCAAGTGAAGATGTGAATACCATAAAGACATTCTGCATTCTGTGGCTGTACATTAGTATTAACTTGTAACATGTTACTGAGTTGTTTAATAAAATATTTTGACTTCTAGCATGTATGGAAACACTTTTTTATAACTGAAACTCTGAATCCCTTTGAAAATAGATGTTTAGCTTGATACACACGGCATGTTTTGAAACTGTGCAGGCCACTGCCCTTCCATGAGGGAAGAAAGAGTTACTTACCTGAATCTGGCTGAATGGAAAGTACCATTCATCTTTGTGTGTACATGCATATGTTGTAGGTCAAAATAAAATTCAGGTTAAAATGATTTTAACCTACAGGTTGAAATGAAATTCCTTTGTCTTCTAACCCTAGTTATTTATGAATCTTGAATAATTAGGGTTAAAAGACAAAGGGTATTTGATTTTGACCTAGGTTAAAATCATTTTAACCCATTGACTACCGCAGGTTTTTACATTTTCGGAGTGATTTTCCACCTATAAACGATGAATAGCAATTCGTGACTCTTTATTTGAACTACCAGGGAAAAGTGGTGCTGTCCTAAGCCACTGGAGGCTCAAGGTTTCTGAAAACGTCATTTTGACGTAGCTATTTTTTATGCATGAAGCGACAACAATGGCCCAAGTTCGGTTTGCTTGCGATTTCTGCTAAATTTTCAGCCATTTTTCATCTTTAGCGGCTGCCTGATGAGCATCATTAAGCGTGACGGTAGCTAAGAGTCCACTTTCTCAAAGAATCGAGCAAGGTGATGTACTTTGTTGTTGAATTTGGCTTGTTACTTGACGAACTGGGAATTTGGCCGGTCGAACACTTAGTACCTTTGGGACTCGACTATTGATGAATTTCTCGACCTACCGCCACATATTTTGGAATTTCTATGTACTGAAGATGACCACGAGCAGGAAATTTTGGCGGTAGGTCGGAGTGGCTGTAGACTTAGTTTATATGTGAAAGAATTGGGGGAAGGAACGGGCGCTGTCCAAAATTCTCGTTAGTTCCCAGCATGCAATGCGCTCAAGATGTTGAAAATGTTGGGAAGGCCCGAATGCACTGGAACAAAAGGCTGTATCTACGCTCGGGAGAAGAATATGAAGAAAAAAAGTCATTTCTAAGCTAGAAAAAGGACTGAATTTCGTTATGATGGTTGAATTTTGGTTTTTGGACGATGATTTCCCTAAAAAACATGAAGGCAAAAAGGGGCATTTTTGTTGTTTCTCTTTGACGTTAAAAACGGCCAGTTTCGTTCTTGTCCAAACTCAAAAGGCCATATTTGGTAAAAATGCTACGTTTCTTGCATTTATTGGATATCCAAATTTAAAGGGCATTCCATTTCGTGCTCACAACTAACAGTTAAGGCAATATTCGTGCGATTGAGAAAGTTGCAATGTTTTGAAGCATGGGAGTTTTTTACGGCCGGTTTTGGCCGGCACGGGTGCCAATGGGTTAACCTGAATTTCATTTTGACCTACAACATATGTATACCTTTTTGAATGGTGTCGATGGATTGGATTTCTCTGCTTGCTTGTTCTCTTGTTCCCTTTCTTTTCGTTTGTTATCATCAACCTCTTTCAGCTGTCAAAGAGAAAAAATGGGGTCTTAGTAATAATCACATAAAGCTAAAATAACTGAAGGAGTTTCTAACTGGTCATACTGTTGCTATAGTTACCAATTATGTCAAGAAATCAAGAAAATGAATACATGTATAAATTATTCACCAGTTACCAGACAAATATTTGATATAATCATGATGGTACACTGTACCAGTTGTTAAATGTGGTAATACTGATCCATCAAAGTATGGATGCTAGAATGTTAGAAACTGGTGTGAGCCACCTTAAACCAGTGTTTGGGGTGCCTATCTAATAAACTGCTTATTGCTTTTATTCTCTGAAATAATAAAGTGATTGTAAATTAATAACACTTGTATCTGACACCTAGTGTCAACAGCAGATTACTGTTAAGTCTGTCACTGTTGACTGGTGTTCTGAATTAAGACTTGCATTGCAATAACTGAATTGAGATGCAAATACACATGTACATGTAATCTTAGGTTTTCTGTTGGTCACACATCAGCAACAGACAGCTGAGATTTGACCATGCAACAGTTTGTTAATTTTTTGTGTGCCATTAGTCATTGTGGATAACTGATAAATAAAGTGAAGACATCATGAAACAAGCATTTTCAATTGTTAATATGACATACATGTACCAGTGACTTCCTAACTAAATTAACCAGCTTACTAGTTGTTTAATCTTGGTTTTATAAATGTCTCTTTCTCTTTGGCATAGTTCTAAGTCACTTGTTAGAATCTTAAGGGCCTCTCTTTTACTGTTCAGCTTTTTCTTGCAAATATTATACTGAAAATGAATACAAAATTACAAACATGAGCATTATCTCAAAATAAACCCCACTTGTGACCCTGCATCTTACAATCATGGCAACCTCCCAAATAATCTGGAAGAACCTCCCGGGTACAGAAAGATCCCTCCATCTCCTGTATATGTTGTGGTTCAATTTTATCCTTGGTTCAATTTTTATTTTCCTTTGTCTTGTATTCATTATCATACATTACCATACACAAGAACAAAAGAAAATAAAAATTGAACCAAGGATAAAATTGAACTACAACATATGCACCTTATTCCAAAATGGCAGCCAATTTATTATTCTTTTGTTTGTGACCGCCGACCAGTTAGCTCAGTGGTAGAGCACCGGTCGGGACTACCATGCGGGAGGTCGCGGGTTCAAATCCCGGCCGGACCAACACTCAGGGTCTTTAAATAATTGAGGAGAAAGTGCTGCCTTTGTAATGACATCTACAAACGGTTAGACTTTCTAGTCTTCTCGGATAAACCGTAGGCCCTGTCTCACAACTCTCCATCATTCACTGATTCTGTGGGACGTAAAAGAACCACTAGGGATGTAACAAAACTCTGGTAGTGACCACCCCTAGTGTCTGTCTTAATTTGGTATTGACATTAAAGGGGCACTCATAACTCAACTTCATTAATTGTAAACTGCGTAAAAAGCAGTCTGGCAAAGTCCCCCGGCCAGTATTGTAATGCGCATTTGAAAATTGCATAGAAAATGCACAATATAAATGTATATATTATTATTATTATTATTATTATTATTATTATTATTATTATGTTAATTAGCCCCCTTTGCCTCATCAACATGTACAAAATACAAAAGAATTTGAAGTCAAAATGAGGCAAAGAGGCCTAATTAACATGCAAACAAAAGAATAATAAATTGCCACCATTTTGGAATAAGGTGTATGGGTCATCAGGTATTCTGGATTAAAGCAACTGGGTCTTATTTCTAAGACAAGCTAATGCCTCATTTCAAATTTTCCACAAATCCAAGAAACATCGATTCATGGTGGCATTTTTGTCCATGTTTAACCCAATTTGTCAATTTTTTTTTGGCGGAAACCAAATAAAACACCGCATGTTTCTGTCAGGTTTTGTGGGATTGGATAAAATTAATGCTTAACCAGTTAAACCTCATGAAAAAGGTTCAAGTTTCCAAAGAGAAATGGGAGGGGTGGATTTTGTTTGAAGGCAGCGTGGGTGCGTCAATATTTTTGGGAGGGTATAGGTAAATAATGGGACATAAGGGCAAAAGAAAAATTGCATTATATAGCGGTAACTCTGTTACTGCCCCTCATGGAAGTTCACTGGAAATTGTGGGAGGGAGGGAGATAGTTTGAATTGGAATTTGTAGGGGAGTGGTGGGGACCAAAGGGACCAAAGTGAGGAGGATGGAGGATCAAGGGTATTCTCTTGAACCAAGCTATAAGGGAGGAACTCTCTCCTGATACCTTCTCAAGCCTGAGAAATTTCTTTGACAAAAACAACCAGTTATAAAAATTCATTTATCCTACAAAATAATTTAATTTTAAGTGTATAACTGTTTCTTTGACTGGGGAGGAGAGAGCCCATATTGGGAGGATGTGAAGTGCAACATTTTCCAATAATATTATTATTCAGGATGATTCCTAGTTCAACTTCAGTCACTGTGAGAAAAAAATCATGTTATACTTTTTATGTGTAAAGTTGTAACCTTTTGCACAGTCTGCTTTGCACCAAATATTTATGTAAGCGCAACACAATTTTCCTCTGGGCTTCGACAAAACACTGATCCCCCGTAAACTGATCCCCTCACTGACCCCACTACTGATCCCCTTTAAAATTCAGTGGAAGAAGTAAAACAACAAAATGAAAAATGAATTGAAGCTGGATCAAGTTCACAGAAAAATCCGGCTTACCACAAATTTCAATGATGGCAGAAGCTTGGCCTAACTGAGGATCTACTGTCTGACTCATTTCACCACAAGTAACCTGGTTCTCTTCTGCATTTAATGAGTGCAAAATAGATTGAAGCATCAATCATCAAGTATGTGATCCTTTTCCATGAAAAACCACAACAACAACAAAGACAGAAAGAACCAAAAATGGTTGGAAGATAAACACATTTTTTTTTAAATTCTTAGTCAGCAGGACCCCGTTGATAACAGTACTTTGTACTGAAGGGTTATCCTGGGTAAATATTCCATTTATTATTATTATTAAACCAGACATTGTTCTGTCTGGAGCTTATTAATGCTATTTAGCTCCAGACATAACTTTTGGTTGTTGTGTCACTCGTGTGTATGTTTATTGTCCAACTGTTTTTGTTTTTGTGTTTTTTTTTTGCATAATGGGTAACATACTTGATGATGCCTCAATCTATTTTGCACTCATTTATTGAAAAAAGAACCCCGTCAGGCCAAGCTTAGTACGCCATCTTTGAAATTTGCAGTAAGGCAGAATTGTCAATAAATTTGATTCAGCCTCAATTCATTTTTCATTTTGTTGTTTTACTTTTTCCAGTGAATTTTGGAAGGGATCAGTGAGAGGGCCAGTGAGGGGATCAGTAGGGAATTAGTAGGGGAGTAGTTGACTGGGGATCAGTGTTTTGACAAAGTCCTTTTCCTTTTCTTAATATTTCAGAAAGCACTTCAAATTGTTCGCAGTAACACTCAAGATCAAGAATCAAATCAGAATTGGACAGTTGCTATAAAAATATGGTGCTTAAAATATAAACAATTTCTCTATTGTTAGGATTATCAAATGTCTCAAAAGAAGTACACGGCTACAGCGTTGTAAGTTCTATGTGACAAGAAAAGAACGGTTACTAAGAAAAACTATTCGTTATTTGCTCTCCATACAACCAAATCATTCAGAACAATTTGTTAATTTTGCTGGTCAGTTTCACCTTTGGCATTGATTTTGGCGAGGATTGCTACGGATAATGGAATTCTCACTGCATTGCTAAACAATAATACAATACTGTAGATGTAGATGTAGAATAATTTTAAAATAAATTCAGTTGAAAAACTAAGAATGGAAGTAAAGGAAGAAATCGATCGCATCAGTTGATCTACCGGAGTACATTCACTTGTGAATATCGATCAGCTGATAACAATTTAAGCTTATGGAGGGAAGACAATTTCACTTACTTCGCTTACAAGAATGGCCCATTCTCTCTCACTCCTCGCCAGAGTCATTCCATCTAAGCCAGCATAGGCTCAAAATAGAACTACACTGCAAAACACATCAAAGATCAGCGTAAAACATACTCAAGCTGCCCTTCGGTGCGTGGCAAAAATTTTGTTTGCATAGCTGATGGCGCTGATAAGGCTGATAAGGGAATGAACTCTAGTACCCAGTTCTCCCAGAATTAGCCTAAACAACAGTATTGTATCCCTAATTGAATAGGGAGAAATGTCTTTCTTACATCGGACGCATTGCGCTTAGCTTTTGTTGGAGTCTCTTTGCAGTGTATATCTGTAGACCCCTATCATCAACTTATATCCCTTTAAAATTAAAAAAATTGCTTTACAGCTCAACCATTGAGAACAATACAATAACACTTGTAAAAATTATTTATAAAGGAAAAAAAGAAAGAGAGACGGAAAAAAAAAGAAAAAAGCCAACGACAGGCGCCACTAGTAGAAATCGAACCTGGGTTGTTTGTATCAGAGGCAGTATCAATGACCTATGAACCACTGAGGTTCAGCATAGCTTATAAGGTTAAAATAGTGTATTTATTGCAAAAAAAACCAAGCACACTTGTTTTCGCTTCGACGAATATTTATGCTAAGTGTTTGAGAAAGGAAACGCTTATCAAACGATGTGGGATCGCTTTAATGGATAAATGGAGTCTCGGTGAAATGTGGGAGAAAAAATAATCTGTTTACAAATACGTCATTTGAAACATAAGAAAGAGAGTAAGGTTTTTTTGCGGTCAGTTTCACGTCACGTAAGTAAAACTTATCATTCAAAAACTAATGTCCAGAAATTGAGATATTGTGACAAAAATAGTAAATAAACTAGCTGTCAAACTCTCAGGGGTGTGTGATGTCCCGTACTTGAGTTATTCAACAAAATGTACAACCGCTCAAAATTAGTTCAGTATGGAGCGGCCACGGGGAAACACGGCAGTCTAATTAAAACCATCTGGAGTTCAGTTTGGTTATGTTATGCACATGTCATCGGCTTCTCCGTGGGGTCGACCCCCGGGACAACCAGGGAGATATGTGGGGGAATACAAGGAGATGAATGGGATTCTTTCCCCAATGGTAGGGGAAAATCTTGACATTGTTTTACGATTAATGATTAGGGGGTGGGGGAATTCACAAGTTTGGAAAGGATGTCACGGGGATTTTCAGCTGAGAAACACCTCAACCAGGGGACTTTGTCTTGAGAGATTCCCCGATCCCCCGGGGAAATTCCCCAAGTTTGCTTGACTGATTTAACAATCCCCCTGGTTAGCCCGGGGCTCGACCCCACGGGGAAGCCGATGACATGTGCATTAAAAACTTTCTCTCGCAGTTGAACTTGCAAACATTCGTATGGACACTTCTCTTTTGCGATACGTGACAACAGGCATTATTCATCGGTTTGTGTCTGTTTCTTTGAAGTGTGTGCATAGACTCCTATCAACATATATCACTTGAAAATTGCTTTACAGCTCGACAATTTATAACTTACAATAATTATAACAGTTGTAAAATAAAGATATTTAAAAAAGAAGATGAAAAAAAGGAACGCAAAAACCGTACCGATAGTGGAAATCGAACCCGGAACAACTGCATTACAAACATGGGCCAATAGCCATCAGGCCACGGTGATTAAGATTAATTACTGAGGTAAAAATAGTTTACTTATTCCAAATGACCATTATTAGTTAACGGTTGCGCAGAAACGCCGGAAGTGAGCTTTGTGGATGAAACTCGACGACGACGACGAAGAAAAACGGAGCTCATTTTCAAACTCGGGCGGCGTTCCTCGCCCGAGTAATTAAGAATTCTACCCAAAGGAGGACGAACCAGCCTCCCCTTTCCCTAATTAAGGTGGGACTTAAGTTGAATTGGAGTGAAATTTTAAGGATTTTAAAGAAGGGTTAAAGTGTACAGAAATGTTTTGAAACACCACCAGACAGTTGACACCCCACAAGGGCACTGACGGTTGCTGGGGAACTGTTTTGGTTTCCATGTACTAATTTCCCACTTCGAATTTCAATTTTAAACCTTCATTAAATCTTCAATATTCCCTATTTCCCTAAATTTAACTAATCCTTCTAGAAAAATTATCTCTTCCCAAATAGGCCCAAAAATCATCAAGAAATTCAGAAAATATCCCACAATACAGCTTCGCGGGATGAGTATTGAGATTTTGGATTGCTTGAAACGCGAGAGAGATATTAACGTCAAATCCATGTTAAGCGACACAAAAGCGGTGTCCCGCCTGTTGTTGCTTGTTGTTGTTGTTAATCTTCTTTCTTCATCTGCTCTCTTCCTTTCACTTTCGTCTCTCCCTCTTTGGTGAGATTTTCAGCTCAATAACCCTCCGAGAATAACTAAGTAAATAAATAAATAAATAAATAAATAAATAAATAAATAAGCAATGAATGGATGGATAAATGGGTGTGTGAGCGAACGAACGAATGAATGAATCAGTGAATTATTTTTGTATTTATTTATTTAAGGCGGGACTTAACCTAAACGCCGTTTTTGCGTCGCTTGACATGGTTCTGACGTTAATATCTCGTTCGCGTTTCAAGCAATCCAAAATCCCTATGCTCATTCCACGAAGCTGTATTGTGGGATATTTTGTGAAGTTTTTGGTGATTTTTGGGCATATTTGGGAAGAGATAATTTTTCTCAAAGGATTTGTTAAATTTAGGGAAATAGGAGATATTGAAAAATTTAATGAAGGTTTAAAATTGGAATTTGAAGTGGAAAATTAGTAAAACTCCTTAAAATTTCTCTCCAATTTACCTTAAGTCCCACCTTAAAACAGTTCATATACGAAACTCACATTATTGGCTTACAGTTAATACACATTATTACCTAATAAACTTGTGAGAAAAAAAAACCTTTTGCAGTTAAAAAAAAAAAAATCAGTGAATGGCTCAATGAATGAACGAATCAATGAATAAGCTTAACCAGTTTCAATTATTCATGTTGTTAATTAGACATTGTGGTGACGAAACAAAAAAATAAAAAAGTTCAGTTGTACGTTAAAAATAACGTTACACAAATAGCTCCTCAGCCTTGGCTGCCACATTTTATTTGAAATTTTATACGATTGTTTTAAAAAGGAAAAACAGAGAGTGGTTATCAGTTCACAGTTAGTATAACGTCTCCCTTAATTTCAAAGGACAAATCAATCAAGCAGCAAATTGGGCTAAAAGAAACCGTCACATACTGTATATATCTCAGTGGTCGAAAACAAGCCCCATCTTTGACAAGAAACCGTCACCAAACCAAAATAATAGTTCCAATATATGAACACTTTGACAACTTTAAATGCGGAGCACGAACATGAAATGCCACTTCGAACTCAAAAGTGACTTCTAGTAGCCTGTAGCACTTCTAACATGTGTAAAATAAACGCCTTCCATAAACATGTGTTATTCACCACACACAATACCCTACCAAGGTCAGCAGCAACTTCGTTTCCAGGGCTTTTACCCTCAAGTGAGGGAAAAAGCCCTGGGAACGAGGTTGGGTTGGCAGTAATTAAAGGGGCTAGGTCACGCTGTGAGTCTGCGCACTGAGTCCGTTTTATCTTTCATCACGCATCATGAAAATTCCACCGATCAGTGAAAATAACTGCGTCAAAATAAAGTTTAGTAATTGTACTTGAAATTACTAAAAGATCAGATAAGTTCGTACCGACGTCGCAATTGCTCATAAGAAAAAATGGGATAGGACATGACTCGCGCATGCGCACTGGGAACCAACAACTTTGAAAAAGAGTGGGCCACCTTTTTCCAAATTGTCCGCCATTACCGTCGACTTAAATTAAATCTGTTTAATCCTGAGCAATCGCGACGTCGAACTTATCTGATTTTGAGTAATTTCATGTACAATTACTAAACTATATTATGACGCAGTTATTTTCACTGATCGGTGGAATTTTCGTGATGCACGATGAAAGATAAAACGGTCTCAGTGCGCAAACTCACAGCGTGACGTAGCCCCTTTAACTTGTCAATGAAAACCGCTATTTCTAGGAGCTATTTTCGTTTATTCGTTAAAAATTAAACTTCAGGTATAATTGGTTTTCAGTGTATTCAAATCCTAGGTAAATACCGTAAAAGCTCTATTAAGCCCCCCGTCTCTATTAAACCCCTCTCTCTAATAAGCCCCCGTTTGGAAGTCGGTTTTTGTAACAAGCCCCTCCTGCCTCTCTAATAAGCCTCCCTCCCATTTTGGGACATGATATTTTATTATTAGTGCCCCCTATTCCCTCTTACGAAATCCACTTCATGCTGCCCAGTTGGTTTGTTTTTAAACAAATATAAACTAAAACACATAATACTGTTTGCTGCTCTGTATTAAATACTCAAGTTTCACCACAGCTGACTGAGTTTGTACAAAAAACTATTTTAAGACGAAACGGTATGTTTAAGATTTGAAATAAGCCCCCCTCTCTGTTAAGCCCCCCTGTCAATGAGGCCTGAAATGAAATAAGCCTCCCCCCCCGGGGGGGGGGGTTAACAGAGCTTTTACGGTAAATGTTCTGTTCTTTTTTCAGCATCACGTTACACGCCTTCATAGGGCTTCATATTTTAGTTTATTCTTCAAACATTTATCGTGAGAAGGAATCAGCCAATAATGCACCTGTTTACGACATAACTAGGTACCTTGTTATTGCTTAAGTACGTGACAATGGCAGGCTTAAATTTACAGTCAACAAATATAACACAATGGGTAGCCGGACACCTTGTTTAGCAACATTACCTTGTGCGCGGAACTTGTCAATATAATGTCAGTGTGCTGAATCGAATGACATTGCAAACGCTAATTACAGGGTAAAAATTAATATTGAATTCAACCTAAACGTGACTAACCAAAAGATAACCTCAAAGATAAATCCTTTATTACATATAACCCGGTCATATTACACAACAGGAAACGGTAGATTCCGAATTATCGGATTATTCAGTTTCAGATTATTGGATTCAGGATTAACGTGATTAGCACTCCATTTAAAGCAGATTGACTTCTTCTTCGCCTTTTTATGATTAAACTCATAATCCCATTTGACGTTTCCTTTCTTGACATACTTACACAGGCCATGATATCAATAGTTCTATGGTTAATATACTTTGCTTTTCGTCATCATTTGGAACACTCGGTTTCACACGCATAATGGATGCACAATTTCAAGTGAAGCATCAAACCTAACGACCTCATTTTTCGCACTGAAGCGAAACTCTTTTTTTCTGAATTTTTCTCCCACCTTTTTGAATTTCAGTTCGCCCCCTTCGTAGTTTAATGCGATTCACCCTGTCCAAGGACAACATTTTCTAATGTCACAGTTTTATATATGAGGGGGTTCTTCAGAACTCCCTTGAAATGACTCATTTGAAACACAAGGCAAACCTTGGTGTTAACGACCGTGGCGTCTTTATGTTCCTTTGTGTTTTCACCTTTCTTGATACTTCCAAAACCATTTTGATTACAGTACCGCCGATTCTGCCCGCCACAAAAGTTATCATTATTCATTTGTGACAGCATCACTAAATTCATGTATTCATTGTAGTTTCCCGTAGAATTGCCCCCGATGAAAAAACCGCAAGCCCTGATGATGCACAAGGCCGTTCGTGGGCAAGGAACGCGTGACGAGCCCAAAGAAGTCTGCGAAGGAGGCTATCCAAACGTAGAATTACGGCTGCTCTGATTTCTCGAAGTCGCCAGCAGTATATAAACGGATTCAAAGCAGAATTGATAAAAAGCACAGTTCTCATCATTTCAAAAAGAAGCCTTTTCCTGGTGGTCAGGCCTTGGACTGCAATAACGAAAGATATGCTGAGATAAGGGATATAACAGAGCAGCAAGAGAATGTAAACCATGAACATTCCCAGGGCTGAGCGCCTGTAGCGTTTTGAGTTTATGTTCGATGCTTCGTTTGTATTCCAACCTGTTCGCGGCTGGGAGCAGATCTGATTGTGGTGATGCCGCAATATTAGGTAGATGCGACTAAAACAGAAAGTGGTGATTATAATACAGCTTAATCCAATAGCGACACCTATATAGTTGGTGAAAACAGGATACCAAAGCCAACATAAAACAATAGGAACCGTAACTAGCCATGAGCACACCACCAGTGTTATAGCACGCTTGTTGGTGACGAGCTGTTTGTATCTCAGATGAAGAAACAAGGCTAAGAATCGGTCAATACTAACGGCTGTGATACTCATCAGTGAGATACCGCACAAGTAAGTAGCCAATAAGGCCACGGCTTCCCCAGTGATGCAAGCCATGCTGAAAAATCCTCGTATTTTAGCTACCGTGTAAACAATAGTCAGTGGTTGAGCAAGCAAACCAACTCCAAAGTCTGATAAGGCCAAGAAAAACAACAGAACGTAAGAAGGCGAATGTAAAGTGCGAGATTTCCAGATTGCTGTGAGGATTAACAAATTCATCAAAGTAGAAGGGAGACATAGGAAAGCGTTTACCATACAGTTAGCAATGTACCATTCGAGGAAATCACCGATTGTAAGATAGTGAACGTCCACGTTATCACATACTGCGTCGGATTTGGGCTCTGAATGGTTCAATAAATTTTCTTTAGAATAATTGAATGAGTTTCGCACAGAGTCCATGATTATTTCACACAACGGCGGTGTTTAAATACAGCCAAACTTGAAAATTATACTTTTAAATCGATGTCAGTGAATTAGCATGGCTATTTCCTCTCGTGGACTGAACGATAAAAGCGGATTATTCTTTCGCCAGCGGATTTTAAGGGGTTTATTTCACCTGTTTACTTTGCCTTGACAGGTATCCCAACACTGAGTCGACGCTGACCAATCAAATAGACGAATAACACTTGCCTCCACATGCTCATTGAAAACCACTTGCTGTTTTCCCCTTTTACATCGAACTTGAATAAAGTTCCCGTAATCTTGAGTTTTCCAAACTTAGAGCTCTTATTCTGAATACAGTAAGCACTTTGACTTGAAAGGAATGAAAGTCGATAGGATCCGAGAAGCTAACCTTTAGAATCACCCTCTAATCAAAGTTAAACAAAATGACAGGAGCGGATAAACAGTTAGCCACCGACGTGATCAGATGAACAACAACATGAACTACTCAAATCAGTTCAGACTTCCCCTTATTCGTTTATTCACTCACTCCAATAAAACTTCAATCAATCTGTAGTCTTAATATATGACATGATTGACAGCTAAGAAACAAATATTGATATACATGAATATGAATATGAATATATTCAGGGCCCGCGCAGTAAGTTTGGAAATGCATTTAAAGCTAACATGGTGTGGTGAAACTTACATACTTTCAGCAACAAAAAGCGTTGTTTTAAAACAAGAATAATCAGTTAGCGGTAGAACGTTAAATTGAAAAGTAACTAAATTTATTTTCGATTTTATTTTGTATTACTTGCTTTTTACTGTTGGGGGCGGGGGCTAAAGCCCTCCCCACCCAGCCTCTCCCCTATTCGCGGTCCCTGATAAGAAGACTGAAACTGCAAGATTGCTCTGTCCGAAGGACTTTCGGTGGATTGCAAATTGACAACGCTACAAGCAGTGTAGAAGTGTAGGTTGAAACTGTAATATAAACGAAATTAAAAGTTACAAAAGGGTGATAAAACAGAAGATGCACAAACTGAATACATAACCACAAATGACTTAAACGACTACTTACATTGTTAAGACCACTGAATAACTTGAACGAAAGAAAACTGCCACTGGCGAAAAAAGTTAAATACTACAAACTGCAAAAAGCTAAACTAGGCTCAGCGCGACTGCAAAAGAAAACTAGCTCCTATTACTGCGAAGCTAACATTTTATATTTAACAATTAGATTATGAGCTCGAGATTTCTATCGCGTGATAGCTGATGAGGGCGCAGCCCGAATCAGGTATCACGCATAGAAATCGAGAGCGAATAATCTAATTGTTTTAGTATAAATGTACTAGTAGTTCAAAATTAAACAAGTAAATTATCCAAATTTTCCTCACAGACACTTCGAAAATGCGAAGAAGCGGGCGCCATTTGTTGACAATCGCTACTCACTATCTATCACATAATAGATAGCGAGTAGCGTAGCCAATCAGAGAACGGCATTCGTGATAGAACGCTAGTAGATTTATACTAACTACTAATAAATTATGCGCAAGCGAACCAAAAGCAACGTAAATGGAAAGAAACGTACAAAAGACACTAATGAACAAGTGAAACATAACGCAAAATAACTACGGGAAAAAACCACGGATGCGTAACGAAAAAACAATAGAAAACAAGACAATTTGGGTAAAGAACCTACAAAGACCATATATGGAACTGTGGGATGAGACAAATGAAGTTTCGAACGATCGTCGCTGTTATGAATACTACTAAGGAGGAAGCGAAAAGAAAGCCTGAAGAAGGGTCAGGCTTGTACGGGATTCGAACCCACGACCTCTGTAAAACCAGTGCAGTGCTCTACCAACTGAGGTAACAAGCCAACTGGGAGCTGGTCGTTTTGTTGGTTGGCAACGAACCCGTGATTTTTAAAAGAAAACAAACAAACAAACAAAAACAACAACAACAACAACAACAGAAAACAATGTATAAAAACAGATTCCATTTGCCAGTGCGTGTGTACTCTGATAACGGATGGAGTATGTTTTAGTATGCCTTGCGCGTTGTTATACATTGGACGATGTAAAGCTCTCGTTTATTTGGTCTGGAAGAGTTTGCGATTACAGTACAGACGCACGAATGACGTCATGAGTCGAAACACGGAAAGTAAAAAAAAAAACAAAGCTAAAATCAAACAAAAACAACAACAACAACAAAAAAACAAAAGAAAAAACAAAAACAAAACAATGTATAGAAAACAAATTCCATTTGGCAGTAGGTGATAAAGGACGGAGTATGTCTTAGTTTGTCTTGTGCGTTGTTATGCAATGGACGATGTAAAGCTCGCAGGTTTTGGTCTGGAAGAATTAGTTCTTTAAACACCTTGAGATTTGGACCGGCCGGGCTTTGAACCCGGGACCTCCCGCACAGTAGGCCGGTGTTCTACCAACTGAGCCAACTGGTCGGTGGTCGGCAGACCACAAACTAACAGTACAGTAACACTACACTAACAACAAAAGAAGTGGAAACGCATGCAAAACATGGCCTCGCCTGTCACAAGAAATGTGGAAAGCTGTTGTCATATGCAGTATCTGTCTTCTGTTTAGAAGGCCTTTTTTTAAAAACGAGGATCCGTTAGCTTTCTTACAAAAATTCAGGCATAATGCAGCGTTAAGTTTTAGTGTTTTCGTTTTCTTTAACTAATTTCATCTTCTACCCAAGTCGTCTTTGCTTTTTGAAGGCAAAACGTAACTAAAAGACTAACCATCCAAAACGACCTACAGTCAGGCAGCTAAGAGAAACAAGGTTGAACAAACCTAGGATCGGTCAAAGTTAAATGTGTGAAGGTGGCAGTAACGTTAACAAAACGAGCTCAAGGGAGTAAAATAAAAACAATGACCATAGCTTTTCGTTGTTTTGCCTGAAACTGACTTCACGCAGTATCCACTTTTAATTCTTTTCCTTACAAGAGGTGATATCCATTACACTAAGTTGGTCATCAATGCAATTTATTGGTAATTGGAAGTCACTGGTCCAGTTGAGTTCTAGTCAACCAATTTCGTTTTGGAAGTAATCTGTTCGAACGGTCTTATTTGCATCAGATTTTCGGATTTTAATTGTCATAAAGTTAGAAATTTCTTTGCTTAAATACAGCCTGGAACACCGGAAAATTTAGTGATATAGGAAAGTAAATTTTCCTCTTTGAAATAAGGCTCCTAAGCGTTTCCGTCATGTCATCCGATCCGAGTAGGACACGTGGGGATTAAGTGACGTGACACCAGGAAATATATGCCTCCTATTAAAATGTCTCCAAAATAAAACTAACATATTCAGCTAATGATTGCCAAACGATAGAACAAATTTTCTTTTCTTGCATAAGTATTTGTTTTGAAGGACATTTAAAAACCCTTGCGTAAAACCTAAAATGGCGTTGTAAATCTTTTCCTTTAATGGTCTTCCCGGGTGTCTTCTAGTTTTCTTGCTCCTTTGATCTGACGACTTGCCGGCTTACGAAAATGACAAGCGACGGGCGATGGAAAAAAATTGGTGTTAGCTATAGTTGCATTTGTTAGCTTTGGAGGTAAACTCTACCTGCAGATTTGGATAGCTGTAATTTAAACAGAGCCAAACATTAAAATATCGCTGCCCGTGCATGTGACGTATATATGCATATACTGAATAACAAAGAGTCTTTAACAAGATCTTCTAATGCTTGATAGCAATCATTAAGCGTCTAGTTTTTGAATACAATAATTCCCAAAAATGTATTTAGAAAATATATACTGCCAGATGGCAGCATCTTGGCAAAATTTACTGAATTAATTAGGTTTTCCAAGACAATCGGAAAGTCGAATAGTTGACAATGTGCTACCTGTTCTTTTTATTCAGTGTTTGGCCTGCAAAGGAAAGTAAACAGTACTTACTCATGCGGATGTATTTGGATTTTATCCACCAGCCTTCCATATGAACATTATGAAATCAATTAAGACTGACAGCATATCTCCTAGTTTTGTCCTCTGATAATATTGCCTTTTTCTTTTTTGTTGGACCTTACAGAGTACACGGAATATCAGTTCTCAGAATAATACAGTTTTTGCTCAGAAAACTAGTCTATTCTTTGAAAAAGCGTGAAACACCTTGTAACACCATGTTTATTTTAGATACGGGTCACGTAACCAAACAGTCCATCGACTCTGCTGGACAGATTATGTTGAAAGATGGCAAAAAAAGCCAAGGTTGAGTCTCATTATTCAAAAGTAAAGCTCCTTCGAAAGTGCGAACGGGAAGCCCCATAATCATGGGATATTTCGTATATCCGTTAAATCGATTTGATGGTCATAAGCGCGTTCTTGCATGCGTGCCTGCGTGCGTGCGTCCGTCGGTCTGTTACCACGTAGGCACGGCATCGCCATCATGTTAGATGTATTCTCGGTATCTTAGACGACTTCACCAAGATATAGTGGCCACTTTCTCCGGCGGTTTACGTTCAGCACGATATTTTCCCGGATAGTTTTCGTCTTTCTCAACGTAAACACGCCTTTATATTCAACTCACACATTTTCCAATGCATTTTCACACCTTTAGATACCTTGAAAATCATATTGATCACTGTTGCGCTATTTGACATGTTTCACCTGTTAAGTCAAACTCCGTTATTCACCACACGGTTCAACATCAAGGCGTTGCTATACTTATGGGAATTTTTCTGCTGTGTGAGAGTTTGCCCATAGACTTGACTGTGATGAAAAGATTAACCCTGATGCAGAAGGTAAAAGTTCATTTACGGCCACCCTGATGTCTCGAAGTCGCCAGCAATAGATAAATGGATTCAAAGTAGAATTGATAAAAAGCACCGTTCTCATCAGTTTAAATAGAAGCCGTTTTGTGATCGTCGCGCCTTGAACTCTAATGGTAAAAGATATGCTGAGATAAGGGATATAACAGAGCAGCAAGAAAACGTAAACCATGAACATGCCCAGGGCCGAGCGTTTATAGCGTTTTGAGTTTAGGCAAGCGTTGGATGTTTGTCCTGTTTTCCAACCTGTTCGTGAGTGGGGACAAATCTGTCTGTGGTGATGCCGCAAAACCAAGTAGATGCGACTGAAGCAAAAGGTGGTGATCATAATACAGCTTAATGCAGTAGCAACCCCTACAAAGTTTGTGAAAAGAGGATACCACAGCCAACATAGAACAGTAGGAGCAGTCAGTAGCCATACGCAAGCGATCAGTGCTACAACGCGCTTGTTGGTAACTAGCTGTTTATATATCAGATGAAGATACAAGGCTAGGTATCGGTCAATACTTACCGCTGTGATACTCTGCCGGCAGTGAGATACCACACAGATAAATAGAGATTACTTCATGGTTGGTGAGTGCGTACGATTTTTATTCACGAGTTTGTGAAGAATCGAAAACGAACGAGTGAGCGCAGCGAACGAGTGAGTTTGCGATTCTTCACAACGAGTGAATAAAAATCGTACAAGCGAACCAACCATGAGGTAATTTGTTTATTATATATGTACTGAGATATTACAAAATAATGTTAACAACTATCAATTGCGCGGTGAAATCAACACAAAGACCACAACGAGTTGCGAATGATTTTATTCGAGCAAACTGAACGTACAAAACTTCCTACAACATTAAAGTTATTCAATGACTCTGAAGAAAGTGGAACAAAGTCTACTTTTAAACCATTCTTTAACTTTAAATAACAATGAAAATTTTCAGCTTTAAATATCGCTGTTCAAAACCGTAACTAAGATATAAAATTTGAAAAAGTTGACTGTTTTGTAAATCTAATTATAGTAATGCATGCATTCTAATCAGAGTCAGAGTCCAGTACTTTTAGCCTTTTGTACCTCTTTGGAGAAGACTTTACCTCAACTTCTTGGATTGCCAACTTCGGGGATTGATTGAGGCTGTTAATAGAAATGCTGAATTGACCTCCATGAATAACAGCGCCCGTGAAAAGCGACATCGCTTGTTGGTGATGATCTGCCGCCGAGCGACCCGCCGAGCTAGCTGAAGGATCAGTGGAGCATTCTCCAACTTGAGATGAATTAGTTTTCTCTAAGCTATGCACATTCCCGGACATCAGTTCACTTAAAGTACGAGACATTTTTACTTGCTGTTTTTCAGAAACTACAGAATAATTTGTCACACTTTGAAGATTTTTATGTCCCGACAGTTGAATAATATCTGTCGCTGGGATGTCGTTGTTTGTTAAAGTTTGGATCATTGTTTTGCGACCGCTATGGTTCTTTACATTGGGCCCCAGCCCGGCTTTTTCTGCCATTTTTTTCATTAACGAATTCAGCTTGTTCACGCCAACGGCTGACTTTTTAAACCATGGTTTAGAAGAATCTTGTTTTTTACAGTTATTTACTGCTAGATAAAATGGCGCGTTGTTGTCGTTCATTTCCGACGGTCTTTTCTCCGCGTAGAATTTGTAAACAGTGACGGGATCTCTTTCACTTCCCTGAACCGAAAACATTTTCGGTTTTATTTGCCTGACATCTCTGGGATTTTCTCCGGTTCGAGTCTTAGTTTGTCTCTCAGTATACTCTAAAAATTCCTCGCCATTTGTAGTTTGGCGTAGTTGCACATCGCCCCAACACATGTCTCTTTGTTCCTTACAACCACGGAGACCGAAATAGACTGTGTTGTTGAACCAAACTGTATTCAGTAGAGCCTCAGGAGTTGACTTTCCTAACAATCCTTTGTCATACAGCAGTTTTATGTCGTCTTCTGTGAGGGGAACTGAAGCGTTTGGCTTATCGCCTTTGCCTTTCTTCTTGAGATCTCTTTGTTTTGATTTTAATGCCGTTCGTGCTTTTTCAAACTCGACGTCTCTCATAATGCTGTAGCCGTAATTCTTCTTCTTTAAATACCGTTCAAAACTGGCCATCATAGCACGCAAGGAAGTGGGTTCGTAATCTTCGTTGTTTTCTTTCTTTCTTACTGTTATGATAAATTCGCTGATGAATGAACTCAGTTCGTGTGGGGGAATTTCTTCTACAGGCCTTGACTCATCTTTTAGCCTCAAAAACTCCTTAAGCAAAGCAACATTCTGTTCAGTTTTCTTCCTGGTGTTTTCGTTTTCTTGTCCTTCAATAAATTCCTCTACTGAAGTTATATCTGCAAACCTTGAATTGCTCGAAGAAGACGCCATGGTTTTCCTTTTGCCTAGTGACGCCGTCAGTGAAAGGCGGGAAAATCGATACGATTTTTGTCACTAGTGAAAACTTTCGTCTGCGGGTTGTGATTGGTCATACGGTATTTTTCACTAGTGAGAAAAATCGTACAACCAATCAGATTGCGTGTACTCTGCAACGCATCATTTTTATTTGACATATTCATTTTGCAGTAAATCTCAGTACATATATAATAAGAAGTCAATATGGCCACGGCTGCTCTACTGTAGCAAGCCATGCTTGTAAATCCTCGTATTCTAGCTACAGTGTAAACTAGAGCCATTGGTTGAGCAAGTAAACCAACTCCAAGATCTGATAGTGCCAGGGAAAACAGTAGAACATAACATGGGGAATGTAAAGTGTGGGATCTCCAGATTGCTATGAGGACTAACAAATTCATCAAAGTAGCAGGGATGCATAGAAAAGCGTTTACTATGCAGTTAGCAATGTGCCATTCGAGGAAGTCACCGACTCTAAGATAGGAAGCTTCCAAGTTATAACAAAGTGTAACAATGTTAAGCTCTGACTGGTTCGATAAATTTTGCTGTGAATAGTTGACTGAGGCTGGCCGAGGTTCCATGATAAATTCACGCGAAGATTGTTGAACGAGGCGAAGCTTGAACTTCAGTAAAACGTTCAAATGGATTCTGATGTATTTTTCCTGAAGTAATCGTACCAGGGAGAACTGAATACGAAAAGCCAATAATCTTGTTCGCTAATGGACTTAAAAGGTTTCCTTTACGTGTTTACTTTGACTTGGCAGGAATCATAAAAAGCCAATCAATACTTCAAACGGGAATGAGATTTGTTTCCAGGTGCTCACTTTTTTGATAACAACTTTCGGTTCCGTCTTCTTTGTTCCAAACTTTAATTAAATATAAGATTTGAGCGTCATACTGTTGGCTTGCTTGGAATATATAAACTGAGATGACACAGTGAGAACAGCAAATATTTTGTGTTAGAGAAAGAAATAAATTAAATCTCTAGGTATGTTATGTTAAAGAAAATAACATGGACAAATTAATAGAAGTCTCCACCCTCTTGGATTCGAGGGCGCGCTGGATATGAAATATCATAACCAACTCGGCGCTAAGCGTCCCTTCGATAATTTCATATTCATCGAGCCGGAGTAAAAACGTTGCTTTATTCTGAAAACTCTAGGACACATCAATAAGAATTTGAATAATGAGAGTGAAGAAAAGGAAACCAAAGAAACTAAAAAAAATAAAATAATAAATAAATAAAAAAATGATAATGATAATGATATAAAATACTATTACTAATAATTAACAATTATTCACCGAAAAGGAGGTGAATAGTGGTGGATATTTACCGAGCCGCGAAGCGGCGAAGTAAATATCCACCACTTTCACCGACACTGAGGTGAATAATTGCCTTAGTATATACCACAAAAGCTGAATAATTAGCGGACCAAAACATTACTTTATGTGTGACAATATACCGACAAACGGTCGGAAAAATTAAAATCTCGCGCGCCGGCCGCTCGGAGGTGAATAGTACTTGCTAATCACCTCCAATTAACCAATCAGAGCGCGCGAAAAACACTATTCACTATTCACTATTCACTATTCACTAATAAACAAAATTGTACGCAAATTTCGATCACGTGACTATAGCTAAACGAAAAGGGCGCGAAAATCTTTCGACGTGTTGCAACGTTTCTTCGTAAAATTGATTGAATTCAATGAGACTGTTTGGGGGCGAGCGAAGAAGCTCCAGTTTTGAAAAAAAAGTGCCCGAATTACTAGCTCTGACCTGCAGCCAGTGGTCAGTTGTTTCGTTCAAGTTTAATCCTTCTTCAACAGTCGTTGAAGCTAATGGAACGGCTTACACACGGATGTACCAGTTGAGGTAATCGATTTTGCAGAGTTTGTAAACTTAAACTTAAATATTCAGTAACTGCGCCATGTGTGAAGTTGATCGAAATGACTATAAATTTTTTTTAATATGTGTACTATTTCTTGTAATGTTTTGCTGTTTTGTGATTTTTGAACCGCGGTCAGTTCCTGTTGACTGCTCTAAATTGTCAGGTTCGTACTCCTTTTTGTCTTTTCTACAGACATTTGTGTCAAAATGGCTTAGCAATTTTTCTAGCTTTCTACGAGATATGTTTGTTACTTTTCTAATTTCTCCACCTTCTCCAAGAATATCGAACAAACACGTATCTTACTTTGTTTTCTTGCAATGTTTATATTTTGATCTGCTTTGAATTCCCTTACGCTTTCATCTGAAAGTAGTTTGGACTCAAGAATGTTTGTTTCTTTACCAAACGTTTAGTATCGAATAGTTTATTTGGATCGTAAAACTCTTCGTTTTCGTTCTGTTGCTCAATTTTTGGGACACAAAATTGGCCCAAGGAAATTCACGCGAAGTTGCTCGATGCCAGTAAAAAATAATAATCGGGGAGCTCCGCTTGACGCTGAATTGCTTGCGATAATGCATTCTCGAAACGGAGACTAGGTGCACTTGAAAGCAAACCAGTGGCCACATGAATATTGTCTCATGTTTCTTGTGCTATATTCTTTGTTCTTTCATTAATGATGTTTTTGGTGGAAATGATTGTTTCAAAATAGAGACGACTGGCCTATTGCAATGTGGTGTGTTTTTATTACCAGGCCATAAGCCAAGGCTCAAGAAGTGGTTTTCGTAGCAAGCACCATTTAAGATAATGACTCCTCCATTTTTACGAATCTGCTTGCTTCCAGTTAGCTATCTGCGTGTAAGCCAGAAATGTGACTAGTTCTTCGAGAAATGGGTTGTAGAATTGTGTTCTTTGTGAATTCCACATTATGTAACAAGACATCTTACTCCATTACAACTGGTTTGAAAAGTTTCATTCAAATTATATTTATTATGCCGGCAGAGTTGAATTAAAGAACTACCATTAAATTATTATCAACTGGCATAAACCACAGTCTTCATCAGTTCAAAGAGAACCCGTCTGGCCATGGTCAGGCCTTGAACTGCAATAACACAAGATATGCTAAGATAAGGAATATAACAGAGCAGTAAGAGAATGTAAACCAAAAACATGCTCAGGACTGAGAGTTTGTAGCGTTTAGTGATTAGTACCTCATTCGATACTTCGCTCGCAGTCGAACTAGTTCGTGGCTGGGAAATGATCTGTTTGTGGTGATGTCTCAAAACCAAGTAGATGCGGCTAAAGCAACAAGTGGTGATGACAATACAGCTTAAAACAATAGCGACACCCACATAGTAGGTGAGTAAAGGATACCACAGCCAAGATACAACAACAGGGGCCATTAGAAGCCATGTACAAGCGACCAGTGCTAAAACGCGTTTGTTGGTGACCAAATATTTGTATCTCAGATGAAAATATAGGGCTAGATATCGGTCAATAGTGACAGCTGTGATACTCAGCAATGAGATACTGCACAGGTAAGTTGCTACTAAAGCCACGGCTACCCCACTGACGCAAGCTATGCTAATAAATCCTTGTATTTTAGCCACGATGAAAGTAAGAACAAGTGGCTGGGCAAGCAAACCAACTCCAAAGGCTGATAGCGCTAAACAAAACAGCAGAACTTAAGAAGGTTAATGTAAAGTGCGAGATTTCCAGATTGCTATGAGGACTAACAAATTCATCAAAGTAGCAGGGATGCACAGGAAAGCATTTACTGTTCCTTTGACAATGTGCCATTCAACGAAGTCACCGCTTGTTAAGTAGCGTGCTTCCATGTTATGACAAAGTAGTAAGTGTTAAGCTCTGAGTGGAATGATAAATTTTCTTCTGAATAGTTGACGGAGTTTGGCACGGGATCCATAATTTTCTTACCGAAACAAAATGTTTCAATCGCAACCGTCAAGACTGTCAGAGCGATCTGGATCTTACAGTGAAATACCCCGTTGTGAACTGAACGAAAAAAAAAGCTGATAATCTCGTATGCCATTAATATCGATTGTGGGAGCTTCTTTTAACTTATTTACTTTGAATTGGCAGCTATTGCAAAATTGGTTTGTCACTAACCAATCAAAACTACAAACACGGATGACATTTTTCACCAAATGCTCACTGATAAGTGCTCCCAGTTGTTTCTTCTTTGTTTCTGATTCTATTATAAACATCCTGCAGCCTTGAATTGTATATTATTCAATTTCCTTGCATGCTAAGATAACACAAAACAGCGAATGGTTCAATTTAGGGAAGGGAAAAGATTGATTCACCAAATATAATATAGTATACAGAAAGTAAGCTGAAAAATTAACACCTGCCTTAGGTTAAACGAAAGGAACTGACAGGAAACCATGGCTGCTTGTTATGACGCTGGAGCAGTTGGATTGAGCTTTTTTAATTAGCAAGGTTGAATTTTTTTATATGCTTAAGATTAATTGTTTTTCAGTAATCATGTTAGTCATAATATAAAAATTCATAGTCCACCCTTCAATATTTTCTGTCACCAGCAACCTGATTTTTTTATAGCGTTATCTAATCACTAGTAGTTGTCAGTTACACTTTTCTTGGAAAAATGTCTTCTCCACCTCGTTCAAATAAACGGGGTTTCCCTTGTCAAGGAGATATTGATGAGTTTACCAAGGGGGTAATATGAAAAGGAAATTTACGAAGGTGTCCTTTTTCGATTTTTCTTTAATAATTTAATTACATTCGAGATTTTTGAAAGAGTTGGTACTTGGTCCAAGCCTCGTTTAAGGACAGCACTATACAAATTATAGTCATGTCAGTTTTAACTAGTGGTCTCTTCATTTTGCATTTCACTCTCTTTCGTATGATTTTAGCCTGATTGGTACATTAAACCTTTTCTTAAATTGTCGTTGTAGTAAGAAATAGTGGATTTATCGCCGACAATATTTTCAAAGATTTACCCTTATAAATGGCGATGATGATGTTTATGGCGATGGTGATGACAATGACGACGACGACAATGTAATGACGACGACGACAATGTGTTGATGAGGGACAGCGACGGCGATGGTGATGGCTATGATTTTGATGACGATGATGATAATAATAATGCTGATGGTTTTGGTAGTGGTGATGGTGATGGTAATAGTGATGATGCACGTAAACGTATGCGCATATCATCGGCATCCCCGTGGGGTCGACCACCCGGCTGACAAGGAGGATTGTTAAATCAGTCAAGCAAACTTGAGGAATTTCTCCGCGGGGTCGGGGAATCTTGCATCACAAAGTCCCCTGGGTGAGGTGTCTCTCAGCAGAAAATCCCCCTGACATCATTTAACAACTAATGAAGAAGCCGCTTGAACCAAATGTATAAGTCGATAGCAAGTATCGAAGAGACTGTCAGCAGAATAAATTCAGAAGTTCAAGATCTAAAAGCCAAAACGAGAACACTGGAAAGTCTGTCAAGGAGCGCGAGGAAAGTACGAAGTTCAATAATGAGGACATTGCCGATATAAAAGAAGACACCATCAAGGTCCAATGTGAAGTCCACGACTTAAAAAAGCAGATTTTGTATATGGAGATGTACTCGAGAAGGGAAAATATTAAATTCGTGGGAGTGCCAGAAGAAGCTGATACCTTCGGAAACGGCAACGAAACCGAAGATGGCGCTCAACCATTCACGGAAAACACAAAAGAAGTTGTCTATAAATTTCTTGAAGAGAAACTCAAGATCGACCTCCCCCGTGATAAAATCGAACTTCAAAGAGTACACCGTTTAGGAAAGCCAAATGGCTCAAGGCCCCGTCCGATTTTAGCAAGATTACTCCGTTATACTGACAAACAATTATTGATGGATCAAGCCCGTAAACACCTAAAGGACAAGAATCTACGCTTATTTGATGACTTCCCGAAAGCATTGTATGAATCACGGAAAGCGCAAACGCAGAAACTACAGGAAGCTAGACGGAAAGGTTTCAACGCATATTTCAGTAAAGGACATCCTGATAAACTCTTTGTCAACGGAAAGTACATCGCCCCAGGAAAACTGTTGGAGTAATCAATATCCTTTAATAATCATTACTTTCCTTTCCTTTATAGCGACTATACTTTACGATGCCTCCGAATAGGGAGCTCTAACAAACTAAGGAAACCATTGCAAAACCATCGGAAAATTTAGTCTCTTCCCAGTAGAAGGTTGTTGTGCTATGTTTTGCGTCTGTATGTGTGTTTACATGTGTCTTTATTTTTCAATGTGTTCGGGCTTGATTACGTTTGTGCATAAAATTTTAAATCTATACTGCTATGATATATTCCATTTGTCAGATATAGCTGCTCCCTGACACCTTGTACAAAGGGATTTGACGCTTTTAAACATATACGCGCCAAATCAAGATGACTCCTCCTTTTTTAAGAACGTCGGTGATAAACTTTCTACTTTCGAATGCGATTTTATAGTCTTCGGCGGTGACTTTAATTTAGTTTGCGATATCCACAGAGATAAGAAGGGTGGCTCTCCCACAACTCATCTTAAAGCGAGAGTTGAAGTAGAAAGCTTAAAAGAAAAATTTGAACTGACAGACATTTGGCGGGTTCTTAACCCCGACTCTACGCGCTTTACGTGGAGAAGGAAAAGTCCTGAAATTCAGTGTCGTCTAGACTTTTTCCTGATCAGCGATTCTCTTTGCCAAGATGCTATTGAAGCTGATATTTTGATGATCACAGTTCGCATTGGTACTGCAACTAATCCCAGAGGACCAGGCTTCTGGAAATGAAACACTCACTTCTTAACTGAAACTGAATATGTTAATTTAATCAAGAAAACCATAGCAGACGTGTCAGAGGAACACAAAAACCAGACTGAAGTAGATAAAATTCTTTTGTGGGATTTAATTAAGACGCAGATCAGAGCGGCTTCAATTAAATACGCTTCCCAAAAAAAGGCTCTCTAGACAAACGGAAGATGCTTTAGAAGGTGAAATTTTAACTCTTGAGAAAAATCTGGATGCAGGAAATCTGGTAGAAGAAGAGAAAGAAGCTCTACACACTGAATTACGCATAAAGAAACAACAAATGGAGGAAATAATCGCTTACAAAACACAAGGGGCTATTTTACGATCTAAAGTTAAATGGTATAATGAGGGTGAGAGGAATACAAAATACTTTCATAGTCTGGAAAAAAGTCATTTTAATAAATAAATCATCGAAAAATAAATCATCGAAATCTGGTCTCTCCTTAACGTTGGACCTAAACAACAACAATTTTCCAATTTCATCTCAACACAAATCTGGTACAACTCCCTAATACGCATTGAAAATAAACCCCTCTTTTATACAGATTGGTGGCTGGCAGGCTTTCGTGTTGTCAACGACCTCCTCGATGAAGACCAGCACTTTTTACCTTACAATGTTTTTAAGGAAAAGTATCTTGTGAAAGTTAACTTTCTTCAACACTTTACGGTAGTAAGCGCAATCTCTAATGCGAAACGAACCTGGGCTCACCCCCACACGCCATCTTCTGCAAATGACGCAAAAAGTTTCCTAAACTCAACGAATTTCTGTAAATTAGCTTACAATTTACTAATTGAGCGAATTGCTTCCGTCCCGCACAAAAGTCAAAGTAAATGGCTCTCAGACTGTGGGACTTATGGACTTAACGAAATTGATTGGTGTAGGTCTTATGAATTGGGATTTCTATGTACCAATGAATTCAAATTACGAATCTTCCAGTTCAAACTTCTGAACCGAAGAATAGCAACGAATAGTTATCTTTTCACAATAGGTTTTCTAAAAAGTGTTCTTTGTTGTTTTTGTAAAGATGCTTCGGAGACCCTTCTTCACCTCTTCTGGGAATGTATACACGTTAAAATCTTTTGCGACGAGGTTAAAAATTGGATGAGCGGGTACTCATGCTTTTCAGTGGAGAAGTTCTCCCTCCAAACCTGTTTAGGCTTGGTGGAGAATACTGAAAATCTCCTTTTCCATCACGCCCTTCTAATTGCGAGATACCACATCTATTGGTGTAAATCAACAAACTGTCTTCCTTCTTGAGCAATCTTTACCAGGAGTTTTTTAAATTGCCTAGATGCGGAAAGACGCCATGCTCTCAAAAATGGAACTTTTAAAAAATTTAATGAGAAATGGGGAACTTTATGTCGTCTAAATAGTGCCGAAATTTTTCTCATCCTTTGTCAAGGTGTGGGGTGGGCAGCGATTTCCATTTCTATTTTCTATTTAATTCTGAAACTTGTAAGGCTATGGTGGGATATCACGGCAAACAATGTAAACCGACCTGTAGCAAGTACTGTAATCTATAATGAGTGTGAGTGCTTGTATGCATGTGTAGTGTATGTGTATGTGTATGTGTATGTATGTGTAGGTGTATGTGTGGTTGTTAGTGTAATCTAGGGTCCTTACCATTTACAAGAAAAAACCGGAAATTCTGGTCGGAAAATGAAATGGTACATTCCATTCCATTTGGAACGTTTCAGAAATTATAGGCTATCGGCTTAATCAACACACTTAACCTTTCTTTTTGAGCTTTCCAACTGATACGAGTACATTTTGAGATCTGTCCATTTTGCGTTTTGACAAGCAACAGCACTGAATATTTACACCTAAAATTTCCACCCGGATGGAACGTGTAAATGGTAAGCGCCCTAGTTCATTTACATGTTAAATGTGTGAGTATTGTATCACCCTGATTTGTAATAAACAACAGGATTTGTAATATCAACCGGATTTGTAATAAAAATCAACCGGATATGTAATAACAACCGGATATGTAATAAAATAACTAACCGGATTTGTAATAAACTTTCAACCGCATTTGTAATAACATACTTAACCGGATTTTTAATAACCTATCAACAGGATTTGTAATAACGCTGCGAAAGGTGAGTCACATACCCAATGTATTTTCTTAAAGATATCCATACCTACTATTCTCCCACTTATGGAAGGGTTTGGATATTCCAGAAGGTTAGGAGTGGACGACGGCGCCAATAATTTCAGAGGAGTTTAGGAGATCTGCCTACATATCTGACCCCCCGGGGGGACACTCCCTATAATGGCCTGTACGGGGAGGCTCCACCCGAAAGGGGTACCTTTTTCACGCGTCAGGTATATGAAAGGGTAGGGATTTCACGAGGCTAAGTATGTGAAAGGGTAGGAAAATCTGTCATTTAGGTATTTAAAAGGGCCTTTCATTAAAATATGTCACATACCCTACGACTGTACTGTTTTAATTTATTGAACGCTGCATGAAAATGACAAGACGACTTCCTATTTTAGGTATACGAATTGGGTACCATTTGTCAATGAAAGGTATACGAAAGGGGTACCCTTTTCTGTCAAAAATGGTGTATAAAATGGTGAGGGGTCGGACCACTGGGCGGAGCCTCCCGTACTAATTTTTTAGTACCCCCCTTCCCCCCTCCGGGATATATATGACGTCTGACAATCGAACCTAAAACGGAAGGCACTCGCCACATAATGAAGGTACTGTAGAAACCATTTTATGGGATTTTGGTAAAATGTATGCGAATAGAAAGTTTTGTAGGAAACTTGCAGCGATTCTCTAACCATCGAAATTATCTTTTGCATGCAAAGCTCAGAGTTTGACGGCACTTTGAAACTGAAAACAATTCAGCTAAAGGGAAATTAGGACTACGACTATCTTCAGAATACAGGAGTTTGATTTATTTGATTGATATATTTGATCTTTGATTATTACTAGCCTACAGAACGACGAAGAAAGCCCGACTCGAGTCGAATGTCTGGCCGTTGTTTTGTGATTGACTAGCGAACTTGAATTTCAAAACCAACTCTTGCTACTGAATGGCTTCCCGTCTAAGACAAACCTCGTAAGGTAAGGAGGGTGAAAATGTTCGGTGCATGCATTTTTTTGAAGCCCATTTGTCTGCAGGATTTGTTTTTCCTCTGCATGGATTTTTTTTAGACAAGTTTCCATTGCGGGGATTTTTTGTGGGAATTGTCACCCCCCCCTACCCTCGCTTTTTTCTAATGGTCTGTCCCTTAGCAATTTCAGAAGAAGAAAAGAATATCTCGCAAGGTCAGATTGCCATAATAAAAAAAATTCTACAGACGCCAGACCTGGTATAAAACATTACGTGTTAAAAGAAAAATCATGCACGTCTGTCTGGCGGTCTAGACAACCAAGACAACTCTGTCTAGAAAAATGTTACCACTCCCATTTTGCTGTCTCGTGTTGTTTTTTCTTGTAGAACGCTGGGTGACTGTTTATTCGTTTCATCATGTGTAGGTCTCTGGTTATTCTCTCAGTGCTCCTAGTTGATATATCAGCATTTGCTTATGTTGTCAAAAAGCAAACTTGTCCTCTAGATGATGACATCTATGAGACGCTATATAGGCTATGTGAGGATAGTTTTGACGTTCCAGTCAGAGAGAGAACGAAGGCACAAAAAGCCGCGTGTGTGAGGTTTTGGAGAAACAGGGAAGCATTTAGCGTCCAAAGAGTCAACGGAAAGAAATTGCTTTGCTTCAATGGCAAAGAAGTGCTGAAAACAAGCGCGCTTCGTGATGTCATAGAAAAGGAGTTTATGCATTGTAAAGGTGTTGGCGCCACGAAATTGAAGTATCGCCTTCGGCAGCGGTTTGAAGGCATAAGCGAGTAACGTGTCCAGAGTGTATTGTCTGGAAGCAAGCTAAATCAAATGGTGAATGCCAAATTCCGGAACAGAGCGATTGGCCGACCAATTCGAGCGAGTGCAGTTCAAGTAAGTATCCAGTAAGACGTAAGACGTATCCAGTAAGACGCTCACTTTTATATTTTTGAAAGCGGAGCTCAAGCCCGCGAGCGGAGCTTTATTTAACAATTACACTACTAGTTCGAGTTTTCTACGAGTCAATAATAGCCATTACTTGCTTTTCAAAATTACCGTGAATGATGTGTATTTCCAGAAATAAGGCTTAGTTTTCTCCGCTAAATAGAAATCGATATGTTTTTTTTAGATCCGCCATCAAGTAGACCTTGTAGACATGCGAAAGCAAGCTGTGTCATACAGTGGACAGAGATACCAATACATCCTTACCATTCAAGATGTCTTTAGCAGATACCTGTGGCTGCGGCCACTTACCTACAAAACAAGCAAGGTAGTCTTCAAGGCACTGGGCGATCTCTATATAGAAGTTGGACCTCCTAAAGTGTTGCAGTCCGACAGGGGAGGAGAGTTTAAAAAATGGGTGAAGAAATTGTGCAAGAGTTTGAACGTGAAGATGATTCGAAGTAGACCATACCACCCACAGTCCCAGGGAAAAGTCGAGAGGTCACATCGTGCTCTTCGAAAAAAATCGCCTTTGACTTTGGCCACCTACGTAAAAGTGGAGTAAACTGGCCAAAACAACTAAAGGAATATCAGAAGCTTCCAAACGAAGAATCCATGGAAGCACTGGGGAACAAATCCCCTTTCGAAGTTTTCTACGGCAGAAAATCCAACGCTGTCCTCAACCATATACCGGGTGGACGATGGGTAAGGGAGCGTACCTCCGCCAAGCTTTAGTCACCTAAATCCACCGACTACGCACAGAACAAGAAGAAGCTCGACGCGATCCGTTCACGTGCTAAAAAAGCAAGCAATGTCTGGGACAAACGCTATATAAACCGCCGAATGAAAAACAACCCTCCATCAACCTATGAACTTGGCGAAAATGTTTTGATTCGCTATCCTTTCAGCCGCACCAGTAAAACTGCGCCCAAGCGACGATTTGTTACAACTGCTCAGGTCTTGAAACGGAAATTAAAAAAATTTCCGCTATAAAGTTAGTTATCGACATCCAGAGACAGGCGATAAAACTACGTCTTGGATTTCTGTAGAGGACATAACAAGTGAGACAGTACAGAAAGAAAACCGTAAAAGACAGGAGGCCAGGAAAGAGTTATCCAGTAAGTATGCATCAGCAAAAAAGCACCAATTGCCCCGCGAGAGACGTGAAAATGCCAGGAGCAAATTTTACATACCAAAGACTGTAGAGAATGCCTATGAGGAATTCACGTCACAGGGGTATAATGTCGTCTTCAAACCTGATGGAAATGGCGATTGCCAGTTCAGCGCAATAGCGGCACATTTCGCTCGGAAAGGACAATAAGGACAATACGAGACGAAATTTGTCAATATCTGGAACAAAATCCGAGTGATACTGACGGTTTTCCGTTAGAACTGTTTGTAGGGGTTCCGTGGAGCCAATATCTCGCAAGTATGGCTCTGGACGGCACCTATGGTGACCAGCTAACTCTGCAAGCTGCTTCCAATCTGTATCTGATACAGTTAACTAAACAATAGTGTCCTCATTGGGTGCCAATGCCATCGTTCACATTTTTCCTCAGCATTCCCCACCTGTTTCAAGCTTTGCACTCGGTCACTTTTCGGAAGAAGATGGGATCCATTATGTGAGCCTTGCTAGAGAGCAAGAAGAATCGGAAAATAACAAGAATGGAAATGAAGATGAGATGACGGAAAGTGAAGAGGGTGAAAAAGGTACCGATAAAAGAGTTGAAGAACGTGAAGTAGAAAACAGCAGTGGAAACCGTGGAAACAACAGAGAACATAAAGACGTAGGAGAGGGTGTGAATGAAGACCAAGGACAAAGGGTGATGATGGTAGGGTGGAAGAATTGAATCGGGCTGAGTATGATTCGAACCCATTTGACTACCTGCCATGAATTACTGGAAATAATTATCGAACATTCACTCTCTGGGTTGAACAGAGGATCGTTTGTTAGGGCGTTTTCTCGATTGCACAACGTGTGTTCGAGATTCCGTCGTATTGTTATGCCACAGCAGCGTTCACTTCCACGATTACACCTCGATGGAAACACTTGTCCCGGATACAACAGCGTTATGAGCTTAAGACGAAAGTATGGTAAGGGTAGCGGTGTTGTGATGGAGCTAAAAGACATAATATGTAGCAAGAAGTGGACTCAGGAGTGGATCGAATTGGTTTTTACAGGACTCCGCTAGTGGTTTTACATCCGGCGCACTAAGTGGAAGCCATCACACAGCAGTCCCAATTAGGTTTCAGCTGACATTTGTTTTCTACAGGCAAAGTAATGCATCTCGGTTAACGTTTTACGCCAAGTTCACTTTGTAAACTAACTAGCAGTGGCTTGAAAAAGTCAATATGCCCTGTTTCATTTGTTCCAGTTCAAGTACCACTTTGGTTAGTGTTTGATATACTAGATTTCGAATTTGTATATAATTCGTAATCATGATGATGAGTTTTAGTAATCTGCCGAACATAAAAATACTTTATATGTGCGCCGCGTTTGCACCTTTAATAGGGCCATTTATACGGGAGAAAATAAGACGCGTCTTATGTAAGACGCGACTTATATAAGACGCGAACTGATGGTATAAATGGTACAAAATAAGCGTTCGCGTCTTATTTAAGTCGCGTCTTACATAGGACGCGTCTTATCTTAGAACAGGGTTTTTAGCTGTTCTTATTTTGTCCGCGTCTTAATTAAGACGTGAACTTCCTCGTATAAATGGTTTCGCGTCCTAAATAAGACGTGAACTGTAAGTGCGCTTGCATAAAAACGACAGCAACATGAGCTTGTCTTATGATTAGATAGCGTAATTGGTTGCAAAGCTTTGCAAAAGATGGCCGGGAGAGCCAAAAGTGAATTCAGCACCTTCCTTCTTTAACCTGCCATCAGTCGCACCAATCCGTATATCGCTTTCTTCCGACTCTTCTCGGATTTCTGTTGATTTCTTTGTATGCTACGGCGTGGTCTTAATAAAAAAAAAAATCTCTGTGAAAGTCTCTTCTTAAAATAACAGGACAGCACGCTTTTGTTTCTTGCTACAGCGCTCCATCTTGGCGGGTAAGCGTGGCTGTATCAAAAATAAGACGCGAACCATTTATACGAGATCTTCGCGTCTTATGTAGGACGCGAAGGTATAAACGGTACAGTTCGCGTCCTATTTAAGTCGCGTCTTATTTCCTCCCGTATAAATGGCCCTAATGTTGCGTTTTATATCAGAACGTATCATGTTTGCTTATATTATAACAAACTAGTAAACCTCTTTGTTATTCTTGTTAGACTTAGGTTAGAAAGCGGAGCAGGCAGAAAACCTCCAATAATTTTATTTCGGACACTCACTCCCCTCCCTTCTCCACTCATCTTGAATACCGTATTCGAATTCGACCCCTCGCCCCCCTCACCCCCCCCCCCCAACCTCAACCGCTCCCTATGAAAATTTCCAACAGTAAAGATAGGGAAGGATATTGATATTTTATTGGAAACGTACATCAAGGTATGTGACTCACCTTTCGCAGTGTTATTACAAATCCTGTTGATAGGTTATTACAAATCCGGTTGAAAGTTTATTACAAATACGGTTAGTTATTTTATTACAAATCTCGTTGATTATAATTACAAATCCTGTTGTTATTACATATCCGGTTGATTTTTATTACAAATCCGGTTGATATTACAAATCCTGTTGTTTATTACAAATCAGGGTGATACAAGTATTAGTATAATCTATTTCACTTACATGTTATTCTGTTATAAACTTGTGAAATAAAGATGTATAAAAAAAAAAAAAAAAAAAAAAATTTCCCCTACCATCGAGCAAAGAATCCCATCCATCTCTTTGTATCTCATTGATTGGCACGGGGGTCGACCCCTATTCGTTGCTCGGCAATACTCTTGAACATTTTTTCCCACCGAAATGGCAGGAAAGCATGATGCGCATAGATTTTTCGTTAACAGCCTCCTTAGTAGAGAAAACGGTGGCATTAAATTGAAGAATACTGCGAACCGAAGGTGGACTGAACGAGGTGTGTTACGCCGCAAAATGTAATAATCGCCACAAAATGTCATATTAACACAAAATGAAATAACAATCGCCGCAAAATGTAATACTAACGCAAAATGTAATAACTCTCGAACGACATGTACGATATATCGAAATCAGTATTATGACTCTTATGAGTCTAGAGTTAGTTATAAATTAAGTCAATCTGAAAATAAAGATCTGTTATCATTATAAAACAAATGTTATCAATGAAATGCCTTCTCGCACCCTGCTATTATGGCCTTTCGCTATTAAAGGACTATTACTCCGAATCGTACATTTTTTTTACTTTAAACAAGGTAAGAATTTTTCGAATTAATACTGGTCGCAATACAGTAGCTAGTTTCACTTTCTGTAAGGTGTATAAAGCTACAGAAGCCAGAAGTTAGGTGGACGAACACAGATTCAGGAAATGCGTCTGCAGATGAAGCATTTATCAGGGCGATAAACACTCGCCGTGAAAACGAACCTGTTGGATGGTTTCCGCCATTTGGAGGGCTTACGGTACTTTGCGAAAGGAAACAAAACGAAACGAAACGCAACGAAATGGTACAATCAAGTCTAGAAATTTGTCTTTGGCTCGAAATTTAGTAATAAACGGTTGATGAAAAAGTTCATGAATCGGAAACTTAAGACAATAGGCAAAGGATTTTTCGAACAAAATTTGAGGAATTTAGCTTTTCTAGAAAGCATACACTTGCGTTTTGCGTAACTATTTTTATCTGTAATTAACGGTCGAAATTATGAGAAATTCAAAATGCAACGGAATCCTTTCTGGCAATGCTTAATCGATCTCTCAAATTATGTAAGAAAAATCCTTTGCCGTGTGCTAAGTTTCTAATTTTTGGATTTGACCTGATTGAAGTTTTACGAAAAATGTTCGCGATCTGATTTCGTTACAGACATTGTAATTCTCAGAGGTAACCGTCATGGTCGGAAACCATTTAAATTTTTCGACAGTCGTTATCAGCGATCTAAGACAAACACATATTTCTGCGAAGTCCTCTGCCCACGGTCACGTTGCTGCGAGCTAAGAAACATCAAGGCGTTAGTCCTGGTCAATGTTTTGTTGGTTACAATCGCTATTTTTCTGCAAGGTGTTTCCAGTATCTCGACCCTAGACGATGAAACTTATGATTTATTCGTACAGCTGCTAAAGGAGAGTTTGCTGTCCCTGTCAAAAGCAGGACAAACAAACGAAAGTCCGCACTCGTACGGTTTTGGAGAAACAGAGACAACTTGTCCCTACATGGAGGAATGCTGTGTTTTAATGGAAAGAGAGTTGTTAAGAAAGAGGGACTACATGATGTTGTGAAAAATATGTATTAGTCGTCTAAAGGATCAGGCGTCCGAAAAAACACCACAAAGTGCTAGCTAAATCATCTATTCACCAAAGGCTTAACGTTCGCTTTGAAAACAAAGCAAGACTTCGACCAGCCCGTGCCAGAACTGTCCAAATTCGCCATCAATAAATAGACTGGTAGAAATGCAAACATTACGCACGCAAAGTACAAGGGGAAAACATACAATTATCGACGT
>JAEMWC010001995.1:50000-72666 GCA_016490735.1 Pachyseris speciosa | reverse complement strand
ATGTAGAAACAGCATTCAAAACAGCAACCATAGGGCTTGAATCACTATCTGAAGCACAAAGAAGGGCAATATCCAAAGCAAGTGCTTTGAACATGAAAGATCTAAAGCCAAAAATTCAATATCCAAGAAATGCTACTAAATTCAAAAGGGAAGTAACAATGCCAGAGATTAAGAACAGAGAAGATAAATCTGCCTCTGAAAATGCTAAAGCCCTGAAACATGTGTTTAAAGTCCAAGATGAAGTCAATGACAGAAGAAAAGTGGAAAACAAAGCATTGCATGGCCAGTATCCAAAGATCCTAGAGAAGCCTCATGTAGACACAGTCACCACCAACAAATGGTTGTCGAGTAATTTGAAAGGAGAAACAGAGGGACTACTTATAGCAGCTCAAGACCAGGAAATAAACACCAGAAACTACCAGAAAGTAATATGTGGCCAGCAAGTGGAAAGCAAATGCAGAATGTGTTCGCAACATGAAGAGACAGTGGACCATACTGTATCTGGATGTGAGGTATTAGCCAAAACAGAGTACATCTCCAGGCACAATAATGCTGCAGCATATCTCCATTGGGGCATCTGTAAAGAATCATGATATAGAGATTACAGACAAATGGTACGAACACGAGCCAGAGACCATGATGCACAATAAAGCTAACATCATCATCATGTGGGACATGCCAGTCAATACTGATAGAACTATAACAGCGAACAGACCAGACATCATCGTTAAAGATTCAGTGAATTCCACTTGCAAACTGATTGATATAACTGTTCCGTCAGATAGAAACATCGCACTGAAGGAAACTGAAAAAAAAGCAAGTACAAAGACCTAGAACTAGAAATACAGAGAATGTGGCATATGAAAACCGTAATGATCCCTTTGATTGTTGGTGCGCTTGGTACAGTGAAGGAGGGTATGGTAGAAAAACATCAAGAAAGTATCAGAGAGAGCCACTATGACAGAGATTCAAAAGATCTGCATGCTGGGATCTGCGCGAATCCTCAGAAAGGTGCTCAGTGTTATGACAGAATGATTGACTTGAGTGACTGACGCTCTAGGTGCATGGTTTGCGCCCGGCTGATGCACAAAAAGAACACCAGCAAAGACTGTGATAAAAGAGATAATAATATAATAATAATAATAATAATAATAATAACAATAATAGACTGTTTATTAAAACTCATTGCAGAAATATACACAATATAAGGCTGAATTACAGAGCTATGTACAATATCATATCATACTAGAATAAAAATACAATAAATACTAAGATAAAATTACTAGAGCTAAATTATGAATAAATCAGTACAAGTCACTAGATGTACTTATAAGTTACGAACTCTTGCGTGCGCTTAGTTCTACAAGAAGGACGCGTTGTACGGCTAACGCCAGATCTGAGATTGTAATTATGTACCAACTCCTCCCGTCTGGGGAACATAAGGTGCAAGGGGTGGTTCTCATTCCGGAGTCTATCAATATAAACCTGGCACAGATGGGCGCGCCTCTCGCTTAGTGTGTGTTAGGTTGAGTGCATTTAATGCCTTATTGTAATTCATTAACGCGAAAATGGTGGGCATAACCTTTTTGTGAATGCTCTCGATATTATAGGATAGAAAATCTGGTATATTTTTGCCACACGGGGGCAGCGTATTATAGGACAGGACGTACAACGGTTGTATAAACCTTTGCTAGAGAAGCTGGAGGTGTACCACATTGCTTAAGGACTATTAAAGAGTAAAATCTCTTGTTTCCCTTTTTTCAAATATGTTCAACATGATGGTTCCATCTCTGGTCATGACTTAAATAAACACATAGTAACTTATATGACAAGACTTCCTCAATTGAATTACCACCAATTACAATAGGATTCACAATAAAATTATGATTGTCATAAAATTAATTAGCATTTCCCTGCACTTAGTAGGATTCAATTTCATTTTATGATCTTCAGAAAAGGCGTAAATATCATTTGTAGCAAAATTGAGCAAACTGAGACTGTTCCTAGGGATTATTTCAAGGGCTGTTGTATCATCATCAAACTTAATTCTAGGGTTCCATGAGCGCAATAAATTATTTGTCGCATGATCGTAAACAAGATGACTCCTAGCTTGGTACTTTGTGGTATACCACCCTTGGGAGTTTTCCACTCAGATATAACTTTCTCAAGCCTCACAGCCTGAGATCTGTTACACAGAAGCACTGTTATCCAGTTTACCAGAACAGGGTGCACATGCATCTTCCTTAGCTCCTCAATCAGTACAGTGTGGTCAATCAAATCAAAACCCTTAGAGTAGTCAGTAAAAAGCAGCCTAGCACCACAGTTCCCTGTATCCACTGCCTCATACACCGCCTGCAGCGAATAGACTAACGCGTCGGTGGTGGAATGTCCTGCACGTGCAAATTGACGTGGGTCGATCTGATGAGACACTTGTGTGATCAAGCGGTCGCGCGTAAATCCTTCAAGCACCTTAGCAAGAGTACACGTCAGAGCGATAGGTCGCAAATCGGTCTGTATCTGCTGCGGGGGTGAGATTTTGGGGATTGGATTCAACAGTGAGGCCTTCAGGGCGTCAGGGAAGTAACCCTCAGTCAGGGATGTGTTGTAGATATCCTTCTCAAACTCATTAATAATTCATTACGTCAACTACCAATCACCGGATGTATACCACATCACGTGCATGTGTTTGGATACCCAATGAAAAACTGTATACCATCCTCCAGTGAGAGTGGTATATACCACTAAATTATGGAAATTCCGCTTCTAATTATCATTAGCTATACAGTGCTGGTTCATGTCTTCATGTACAAAAAGTTTTAACAGCCGTACGGCATCCATTTACGATATTTCACAAATTACAGGATTCACCAGTCATAATCGCTGTTAAAACAGCCAGAATATGATCTAAAATCGGTACTTTCCTCTCCCTTAATTCCAGCTGTCATTGTCCAAAAATGTGTTTTGTACTTTGTAGAAGCAGGAACGGCCTCATAAGCTGTAAATGATCCTCAGATAAAGTTTTAGGCGGACAAAAACGACTCGCTCCGTCCGTGATCTCCGCCATCATGTGCCAGCTACATTGAATGACTGCTGACGCGAAACAAACAACTCCCAGAAAATGTATGCAGGGAACGAGTTGTGAAAAATGCGAAAGAATGTATTCGCTTTTGCTTCTTGAAACAATCGGTGCTAATTATACAGACAATATATTTGCTATATTGCATTGTATTTTTATGCGTGATTAAGAAGCCATATCCAAAACTCGTGCTTCGTGTTTCACCAGGGGTTCCAAACACCTCGAAACAATAAAAACACTCCGCCTTCGGCGTCATGCTTTCATCTGTTTCTCGGTGTTTGGAACCCCTGACGAAACACTCGCACTCGTTTTGGATATATTACTTGAATACTGGTGCCAGTTCTTGGGAAAAATCTTTTAGTACTCTATTCGGGATGCAATCAGGACCAATAGCTTTGCCGATCTTCACAGCCGAGAGGGCCCGAAAAGCTTCCCACTCAGATATCAGGAATTCAGGGGGACTTCCTGAGGGACCAGAGCTGGAGGCTCCAGAGGTGTAAAGTGGTCAGTCAAACTGATAAAAAAAATTGTTCACCTTATTTGAAAGGGAGAGCATATCTGGGCAGTTGTGGTCCATGAACTGATAGTGCCAATCTTGCTTAATGTCTTTTCCAGTCAAGAGTTTAATATGATTCCACCAATTCCTACTAGACGAGTGATCAAGCTCAAGATCAGCAAATTTATTCCTATAGTAAAGACGTTTAGCAGACTTAATCTTATTCTGGACCTTATTCCTCCACATCTTATAGCTGTTTGAGTCCTTGCCATGTTTATTGAAAGCCTCTTGCCTCTTTTTAATGGATGACTTTAACCTTTTAGTAATCCAGGGTCTATCCGAACTATTGATCTTAACAGTTCTTCATGGTAATAGAAGATCAATAGCCCCTATTAACTCAGAAGAAAAAAGCTGAAATTTTTCTTTACACAACACCGCTGCAAGGACATGGGACCAGTCCTTCTCTGACATCCATCTACCAAGGGTCGCCAGGCGCTTTCTCTCATATCTCTGATCCGCACTTTTCTACTCGTACGAGATCTCAGGGAGGAAGTCACAGGTCTAGCAAGGATGGTAAAGTGATCCGTGGCACCAACCTTTGGTAGTTGGGAAAGGCCGAATAATTTAGGCGTATTGGTCAGAAACCAGTCCAAGGTCCCCGAGTCTCTGGTTTTAAATTTCACCATTTGCTTGATGTTATTCGCATGGGTCAAGTTGTTCACATTAAACCCGGTTGATGCGGGGTTAAAGTCTCCGGTGATGATTACCAATGCGTTGTGGTGTTTGACGAGTAGAGTATCGAGATTTGTCTTAACATGGTCACGCAATGCTGCATTCTCGATTTCACCATTGGCTGTAGAATGGTAAACAACACACAATATGATACATGAAACGGGTCTTGGGAGGCTGCACGGTCTTTATATCATCCACAGTGACTCAATTTTTCGATCAGCCTCGTGCAAGGGTAGGAGGACTTGAGATATAAGCAAACACCACCCCTACCGCTACCACCTTCACGGTCCCTTCGAATCAAGTTACAACCAGTTATGGCGACTAGTGAGTCATCAATGTGAGGCGATAACCAGGACTCCGTTACACAGACCACATCAGCCTTGCTGAGGGTCTCGACGAGCTGCAATTCGTCGATCTCATTACGCACTACCTGCAAGTTGGTAGACACAAGACTACCGGGAGGTCGTAAGTCTTCATATAAGGAATCTTTCGAAGCAATTTCTTGCCACGGGTATTGCCACGCAACTTAATCGACAAGGGTGAGCGGGATGTCAAAAGTTAGATTGGTGTTGGTTGTTCTCTCAAGGTCCTTTGACGCACTTTAAGTCCTGCTCTCACTCTCCGGCTATGAAAAAGCCCACTTGTCTTCAGGTCCAAAGCAATATCAGGGTTGAGTGACAAACTTTGTTTCCTAAGAGAATAAAGCTGTGATCCTGAATATCTAATGAATCGTGGTGAGTATATCCATGAGGTCTTTCCCACTTCAAAACTGTCCACTTTTCTTTTTTACGGCGAGCAGTTATAGTGAGCAGTGCCGTCGTGCAGTGGTAACGAGCTAACCTAAGTGGTAACCAAACAAGATCTTTTTTCCTTCAAAATGATGCAATACAAAGAAAAAGAACGAAAATGCAGGGAAGGGTATGAACAGTATGATCAAGAACCTTGTGTATAAGAGTGTGGCACTGCCAAGTTTATAAGAAAATATGTTCACTACCTGTTGCTCGAAATTCTTCATCTGCGTCCAGGTTCTACTACCAAAATTATTATTTTTAGCCATATCACAAGCTACTCATGACTTTAAATGCACAAAAGTGGAGATCGCATATATTAACCCCTGATGGATAGCGTTCAACAACAGTTTATTTAAACAGCGTACTGAAGCTTTGCAGTTCTAAAAAATATAAAATTAGAGATGCAAGAAATCGACAATGAAATTCTTGTTACTGTACCAGGAACTATTGTATGTAACTGGCACTAAGGCAAATTATTGCAAATAAATGGAAGAACTCAGATCCTAAAGAACGTAAAAGCAGAGGTCATCCTGCATGTTAAGGGAGATAATACATTCACGATTATTGCGGCCCTTACATAAACTATGCACTTATTTCATTGTACCCTGCATTCTGAGGAGGGACAGATTTACTTTGAATTATTCCCATTGTACTGAGAAGGCTTTGAAGGCGACCACAATGGAAGAGGAAAAGATTTATCACAAGGTAGGGTAGTAATCCTTTTCAATAAGAAGTAAGGGAACGGAATCGCTTTCAAAAATTTCAAGCGTAAACAAGCAATGAAATTTGGAAATTCTACTAGCTTTATAGTCGCATAACGGGCGGAAAGGGTAAGGCATTCTGTGTAAAAAAAAAACAAACAAACAAACAAAATACACAGACAAGACACTCGTTTAGTAAAAGGTTTTTATTAATATTTATTTGTTTCTTTTAAATATGCGTTTTTCTAAATAGTTTTTGGATGAAAAATGTTGAACAACCGACAAAGAAGAAAACTATCAAATAAGAGATTGGGAATTACGATGGAACTAAGTGAATACCCGACGAGATGGGTGGGAATTGGTTTGAAAAAGTACGTGATAAACAAAACGGAAATTACACCCAAAACAAGAGAAATGAACAAGTGGAATTGAAGATCAAAAAGTGTAAAGTAAACGGATGGGAATGGGAATTTGAAATTACTTGATGTCATAAAGTAGGGCCACTCCCCTGAGAATCCAATGATCTGGACTCTGTACGGTCTTGAGCCACAGGGGAGTGACGTAGGTCAGGTCTGTACGCTGTGGCTTCTTGTACACAGGGCACTGGTAAAGCCTGGGATCTTTCGGTGCGGTGGAGTTGACCGCGTACACGTGTACCACTTGCAAAAGAGTGAACAGAACTTTGGGCTGAGGCTCGATGAGTTTACAGCCACGGCGATCCCAACCAGCACCGTCCAGGTACAAGCCATAGATGTAGACACCTTCCTGTAATTAGAGTAACGGGCACTTTTGTAACAACACAAACGCAAACTGGCACAATGCACTGACAACAGAAATAAGAAAGAAGGTAACTCAATTCAATTCAAGAATTGAAAGAACTCAGCGGCGTGCCACCAAGTACATTCTTTAAGTTACCATTTTTCTGCTCGGTCACTTATACCTCTAGATTAAAAGCCTTGTCCCTACTCTCTGTAACATACTGGCACGAATACTTGGATTTGGTATTTTTCTTTAAAATAACGCATGGACTTGCACGTGTAAATTCCTCCGTTCTCCCTGTCATCCGCATCTCTAGATCCACCAGATCATCAAGCAATAATGTTGTCAAATACTCGGAAAGTAAATGCAAAACTTTCACGTATCAGAAATATTTCCTTCTCAGATCTACTAGAATATGGAACACCTTATCCGACGAACTTCTCTTGAATATGGACAACCTCCATTCCTTTAAATCTGAAATGCTAAAACACTATTTTACTGCTTGAGACTATTATGACTGTGAAAACCCTCGTATTTTTAAACTATATGTCTTAAACGTAACCGTGCTCGTAGTTTTGCTCGTCCTGTAACATGTTGTCGTTAACTGTATCCATCTTAGTTTCTTTTACTGCAATTTTATAAATGGGCCCGCAGTAATTGGCTACCCGCTGTTGTGGGTACCCTGCCTATGGCGAAGCTAATAAAAAAAAATAGAATATTTAACAATTAGATTATGAGCTCGAGATTTCTATTTGTTTGATTTTTTTGTACAAATGGAGCAAGTCAATCTCACCGCTGGCGGCGAGTTGATGTCCTCTTTCATTGCCCTGATAACGTCATTATGCAGCACGACAGAGTCCAGGGCCCAGCCCTTGTGTGCACGCGTGACCTCCTGTCTCATGGCGGTAAGGAAGCCCTGAGGGTTGAAGAAACCCGTCATCCAAAACACGTTGGGGCGGCCATTAAAAATCCAGTTTGAGAACTGGTTATTTCTCTCCAGGAACTCTGTGAACCAGAAACCAATGGTGGAAGACTCCCATGAGATCTGAAAAATTGCCGAAAAGGGACGAAATAAGAAAAAACACACCTATATAGGTACAATGAACGGATTTGCAAAGTGGAATCGTAACAGCTGATGTAGGTTCTAAGGAAAAGACACAAGCTTTGCAGCAAATCTGGTGACTATAAACGCCAAAATACACATCATCATTGATTAAGTCATCTTGCTAGATCATAGTACTTAGTTACTTGCTGAGGTATCTCCTACCTTTCTCCATAGAGCAGGGACTCTAGCGTCGTACATATTGTCCAATGCATCGCGCAGGTTCTGTAAAACGATGGAATAGTAAAACACGTTTTCAAGATTTGTAACCAAACACATACACTTTAACATTGGGTGGATAGGGGGGGGGGGGGGGGGGGGGGGAGGGTGTATGGGTGTATGTGTGGGAGCGACGTACCTCACTCATGATAATAGTTCCCTCAATGGCCAACTTGAGGTCAGTCAGTGTTTGCCGGACCAAGGTGATCACGCGCTGCATGCGATCAATCTCCTGTCTCAAAAAGATGTTCATAGACGCTAGAGCTCCCATCTTCTGAAGTCGCGCTCTCACCTGTACACAGAAAGATTTAAAGGGTTGTTCATCTTACTGATAAACTGAGATCGAGCAAAAACTGATATGTGGTTTGTAGCGCTAAATAGATGACACTATACAAGCTGCAAAGAGATGACGAATGACTGACCCACTGCCAAGCGGATCAGTCTCACCTCGTGTGGTACATAGTCATTTGGAAGTTTTTCCAGCATATCGTCCGCCTGCCTGGTCACCACACTCTCACGTGTCTCCCCAGATCCTCCCCCTGAGTCCTTGGGTTGGATGCTCATGATGGTGTCCAGCACGTCTTTGGCAGTGTTGCTCTGATAACTGAAAACAGAGGAAAGAATTTCACAAACTTTATCTGACGTGGGCGCTTGTTCAATCCGTTAAGTTAACAGTCAGTCCTAAGGATCAGGTCTGAGTTGTTCAAAGGGCGGATAAGACGCTATCCAGCGGAAAACATGCTTTGGTTGTAACACGTTTTATGCTACTGAAATTATAATGAATAATAATAATAATAATAATAATAATAATAATAATAATAATAATAATAATAATAATACGTGACCACCTATACAACTAATGGTGTGATAAAAAATCCTCATAATTGCGTTAGGTTAGAAATTGGCGCTCTTGGTACTTTTTGTGATAACCTAGAGAAGTATCTGGAAGACCTGCACATTGGTCTAAGCATCCAAACATTACAGAAGTCAGTACTGTTGGGGTCGCGGGAATTCTCCGAAGAACCCTAGAACGCTAAGGTGGTGTGTTAGTACCTGCTGATAGGGGATACTCCAGTGGCAACCACTGTGATATAGTCTAATAATAATAATAATAATAATAATAATAATGATAATAATAATAATAATAATAATAATAATTTTTTTATTTAATGCACAACTCTTTATTAATAACAATAAAAAAGAATACCTATTTACATATCGATAATATTAATTATTAACATTAATATTTTTTAAAAGACACTTATCTAATAACTTTAATTTGCTATTAATTTCGTGGATTGAAAATAGATAAAATACATAAAAAGGAAACAAGACATCTCAGCTTCCAAAAAATGTGACAAAAAACTAGGCTAAAAACTTGCTTTATAAAAAGTCTAAAACATCGTATTAGGTATAAAAAAATATGACTACATAACTGCAAAACACTTCTTGGCTCAGTATTCCTGGCTTTTAATAATAATAATAATAATAATAATAATAATAATAATAATAATAATAATAACAATAAATAATAAGAGCCCGTCATGTTTATCAGATGTTTACTGAATAGTTTATTCCTCACATCAGAGGAACGTTCTCCGTATGTATTGCGCGGAAAGAAACATTCTGTTAATAGGAAAGTACCCAGTTTATTGTAGTTCTCTTCCCAACCACACGGATGTAATAATAATAACAACATTTATCTAAGGGCGATTAAAAAGTTCAGCAAAGCTGATGTGGTCGTATACACATAAGTGGGCTGTGTACCAATTACGATGGTTTAAAGCCTACTCACGTGATGTCAGCATTAGGATGCAAGCCAAACACCTGGGGAGTATCCACAGACGGAAGTGCTTGGATGGCTTCAAAGAACTGTTCCAAGCTGCGACATTTGGGGATTTTGTAGCCAGTGTAAAAACAAAAGTCGTCACTGAACATGTGCTCTCCGAACCACACCTAGCAAATAAACAAGTGCTTCAGTGTGTGATCCCCAGTTAGTGGAAACGCACTGTCAAGAAAATTCGTCTTAGCATAGTTAAGAGTTAGAATCTGGGTGAAACTACAAAGGTGATTAGAAGCAGTTGAGCAGAAGGAAGCAAGCACAAAAACTCAACCAGCGAGCGGGTATAACAGTGGCTATGTATGTTAAAAATTAACTGCGTTTTGGATTAGGTGATGAGGTGATAAGGCCTAGGTAGATCATTAAAATATATACAAGCGATAAGGTGATGAAGTGATGAGGCCTTGGCCAGTAAATCATTATTATTCGAACTGCCTTAGTAAGTCTTATAAGAAATGATTTGGAAATATATGAGACAAGAAATATAAGTGATAGAAACCGACGTTTCGGTGCATCTTGCGCCATTATCAAGGTTACATAATTAATGATAAAAAGCGGTTTGTGAAAAGGCTAAGTTGAAGCGAATTTGCATCAAAATTTGACTGCCTTGTTAATGAATGCTTTGTATTCAAGATCTTAAACCAGCACTGAATGTACAGTCTGATTCTGTTCGTGCTAAACTAATTACGTAATTAGCTTGGCACTTTTTTACGCAAATTCGCTTCAACTTAGCCTTTTCACAAACCGCTTTTTATCATTAATTATGTAACCTTGATAATGGCGCAAGATGCACGGAAACGTCGGTTTCTACCAGTTATATTTCTTGTCTCACGCCATAGCAAGTACCTAGTTAAATCATTAATGTAGATTTCCTGCAAATTAATAAGTGGATAAGTTTACTTATGAGCCTCACTCTTAAAAGGGGCACTGTCAGCCAGTTTGGATGGATTACAACTTGAAAATGTTACATTAACTTTACATTAAGTCTTGTCATTGTGTCTTGGAAAATAATACCACTTTCTTTTTCTTCCAAGAAATCATTAGAAATCTCTCTCTTTGTTGGTACACGGGCAATTCGTGTAATAGAAAAAGTACTCAAACAAAATTTGAACAAATTTGGAGAATTTCCGTGACAATGGTTCTTTAAGCCTGGTTTCCATGTGACTGCAGACGATCGCGGACCGCGGATAGCAAAACATTCCGCGAACAACTGCGATCATATGGAAACACACTTCTGCGATCGTGATCGCAGACTATTGCAGAAGATAGAACCATCGATCAACTGCAATCGTGCGATCATATGGAAACCAAAGTTCTGGGATCCAAACATACCCCATAATGTGCCGAATTCAGAACCAAGTTTTCCAGAAACAAAGCTCGCGCGTCTGTTTGTTGCAACGCTTATCATTGCCATAAACACGCGCAGCTAAGAGTGAACACGGCTGCGTTAGTAACAAGAAATTTATGGCAATAGTTGCGCTGTACGAGTGTCTTTACAACCGAAACAGTGAAGATTTTAAGGATAAAGGGGAAAAAAGCAAGGAGCTGGAAAAAATGGGAAGAAATTCAAGGTAACTGCGAAAGATGCGAAGAAAAAATTCGTAGCGAACGACAATGCTAGCAGCTGGATCGGGACGATATTCTGTTCATTGAGAATGTCGGAACTGTTTTTACTGACAATAAACTCATGGATTGATTCAAGCACACTGATAAACACAACTGTTTTAATCGGCCGCAACTCTTGCTTGCAGGTGAACAAACTCGCTGGCCATGTGCTCTCGAAAACCTCTCTAACCCATAATGTTTTGAAACGATTTCCAGTCCCTACCGAGCGCGGGCTGGAGACGCCTGACTAATCTTACAATGAACGCTAACAACGAGTTTAAACAAAGCAAGAAAGCTAAAATTTGCATAACTAGAATCTCGACACACTCCCCTATTTGATGTAAGAAGTTAGATCAAATACTCCAACCGTGCTACGTTCAGTGAACAGCGTTCAATGTTCAGTTTACAATGTTCAATGTTCAGTTTTCAGTTGCTTCCTCGCATGCAAGACGGTGGATATTATTAGCTGCTATAATGGCTGCATTCCTAAAAAAAACTGTGTTTATCTTGCTCTGTTGTACTCTCATCACCCAGCCCTTAACTTACTTATCTGTTTCACTGGTGGTTAATGGTCCCGACAGGCGGTTTGCCTTGCTTGACTTGCAGTTGTGAATGAACCTTGCCACCCATGCTGTGATACGAATGGTTTGCCAGAATCCATATTTCTGCAGGATCTGTTCTAGGCTGTCCTCTTGTTCCACAGCTACTGAAAATACTTCCTTGACTAACTTTGCTTCTGCTTCTGTTTCTTTACTCGGCTCAGTTTGCACAGGTACCGGCCACATTTCTGGTTTGGAAAGCCAGTCTGTTCCCTTCAGCCAGAGTTTCCCCTGCTCCCCACATCTGCTGGGTTGTGGCCTGAACTCACATGACCCAACTGAATGTAATCCTTGGCATTGATCTGAGCCACTCTATTTGATATGAACTGTTTGTAGTTTCCTTTACCGGCTATCCAGTGGAGTGCCACCATACTATCTGTCCATCCATACACTGACCTCACTGCACAACCATCCAAGGCATTTCTCACGTTAGCAACAAGATTGGCAGCCATGTGGGCTGCCACAAGTTCCAACCTTGGATCGTTAGCCCTTTCTTTGCTAAACGAGCTTTTGCTGTGACTAGACCCTGGTTTGTGCTCGACTCTTGATACGCTACCGCGTACACAGCCGCCGCTGTTCCTGTTCCGCTAGTATCACCAAACACCTGCAAATCAATAGCCTGGACTGGTTCTTTGGCTGTAGCTAGACTGCGGGGAATTCTGACTTCATCGGGCAGGCTTTTCTTGAACTTTCCCCATTGTTTCTCCAGTTTCTCTGGTAGCACTGCATCCCAAGGGACGTGTTGCTCACATGCCTCTCTATAGATCATCTTTCCTACCAATGTTGTGGGGCTGGCTACACCAAAAGGGTCAAATACTGAAGCTAAACTCCTCAACACTTTTCTCTTACTGGTTTCTGCAGAATCTCTGGTAAAGGTCACGGCTAGGGTATCTTCCTCCTTGTTCCAAGGGAGTCCTAAAAGCTTAGCTTCATTGGGTTTTACGCCTAACTGTTCCTTGGCATATGTTTGACCTTCATCTCTCAATACAGCTTCAGCCTCCAGTTCTGGCACATTCGAATGCCATTTATGCAACTTGAACCCCGCTTCACCAAACACCTTCACTGAAACCTCCTTTAAATTACACCCCTGATCAACAGTATCCGTTCCACTAATTACGTCATCAACATACAGACTCTTCATAATCTCCTCAACCTCTCCAGGATATTTAGCCTTCATGCTTTCTAGGTATTGCTTCAGAGTTCCTCCAAGAAGAAACGGTGATTGTATCAAGTCAAACAATTCCCGAGTGAATCTCAAAACCTCAACTTGTGAGGGGTCCTTAACTTTTATTCAGTGAAAACGTAGGGCATCACGGTCTGCTTCCTGAATCCGCACCTGCAAGAACGCCCGTTTGAGGTCAGCACAAAGCGCAACTGGTTTAAAACGTTTCCGGACTAGAACACTCCAGAGTAGGTTTTGAAGTGGGGGCCCAGTCTCCAGACAATCATTCAATGACGGACTCGTTGGACTTGCTTTAGCTGATGCGTCGAATACTATTCGCATCTTTGTGCTCTCTGCTGCTTCCCTTATCACTGCCTCTTTCTCCCTGTGGCTCATCATTCACTCTTTCCACAATGCCTTGTTCAAGCTGGTCTTGGATTATCTAATTGTACTCATCCAGGTGGCCAGGTTGTTTCTCCAGTTTCTTCACAAGGTTTTCTACTATGCGGAGACTTCCATTACGGTTGTTAGGCAAGGGTGCGTGGCCAGCTTTCCACAAAAGACCAGTTTCGTACCAACTCTCTGGATGACGTACCAGCTGCTCTTGGAATTCACTGTATACTGCCAGCTGATCACCTGCTGGTTTATCTTCTAAACCTAACACATCAAGGCTACAATATTGCTCATAGTCTTTCGAAGAACGTCTGGTGAGGTACACACTACTCAGGTTGGTCTCTGCACCAGGGGACATTATGGTCCAACCAAAGTATGTGAGCTCTGCTATTGGTTCGCCTGGCTTACCAACTCTCGGCACTGAGCTTTTCTTCAGCTTTGCATATTCACTGGCACCCAGGATCACATGAACTGGCAGCTCTTGCTTTGTATCTTCATCGTCCATCATCACCCCTTGTAGATATTGGTGCTGTGAGATCATTTCTGTGTATCGCAGGTTGGGAACTGTCAGCAGGACACCTTTGTCAACTTTACTCAGGGTAGTGGGCAGGCTGAAGTTTCCCTTGATGTTAGAGATTTGCACCTGATACATTTCTACTTTCTGAATCGTTGTCGTCATCATCATCTCGATTCTTTTGTACTGCTTGTGATCAGGTTGCCTGTTCAGTCGCTCAATCAGTGTAGCCGATGCGTATGAGCTGCCCGCACCAGTGTCCAATAGTGCTCTGCACCTAAAGCCCCGGCTACACGTTCAAACATTGTTAGAAGAACACGTCCCAACATTGTTGTAAGAACGCTTCTAACAATGTTGGATACGCATACAACATTGTTGGAAACACGTCGCTTCGGGGTTTTAACTTCAACAATTATTAGGATCTCGGATTGGAGACTGGGCCCTTAACTCTGATTGGTCTTTGCAATACGACATTGTTGAATTCAACATTTGTTGTATGTCGGAGAAAATGTTTGATCGAAATCAAAACATTCTTCCAACAAAAAATGTTGAACAAACGTCATCAAACATGCATGCTACACGTTCTAACATTGTTCGTCCAACAAATGTTTATAACAATGTTTGAACGTGTAGCCGGGGCTTAATTCCCTCCACTTCCACGACTACTACTGGATACACCACTAAGCCCTCCGCTGTTGCTAACATTAACTGGCTAGAGTTCTTGTCACAAATTGAAGTGTGATGCTTGCCATTACACTTCTGGCAATTGGTCTTGGACAGATATTCGGCAGCTCGATGTTTTGTTCCGGTACAGTTGTAGCATAACTTGTTGGTACTCAGATATCTTCTTCTCTCTACTACCCCTTTGATCCTTTCACAATCAACTGATCTATGTTCCACTGATTTACAGTAAACACAAGGTTTGGGTTTCCAATCCTCTTGTTTAGCTTGAAATGCCCGATCGCCACCTTTGTGGTTATCCAGGGGCACTGGGTTTCTCTCACATCACTTTCTCAAAGCCTCTACTAACTGTGGAAACCCCCACTCTTGCCAATCTTCGTCTGGCCTCACGAGGTCAGCTCTGATGCCTGGTAATTTGTCTAGAGAAGGTCTAACATATCCTCTAATTTCTTTCTCCTTCTCCATGCTCTCTAGTGTCTGAATGTTTGTTACCAGCTTCTCATAAAATTCACTGATTTTCACTGGGTTTGTTCCTGAGATGACTGGCAGTCCCATTATGTTCTGCATATGTGCATTGGCCACTTCACTTGGTCTCCCGTATTTGGTCTTCAGTATGTTTTTTGCTCTTACATAACCCTCACTGGTAAATGGTAACCCATCTATGGTGGCTCTGACCCTTGGTACAAGTAATTCCTTCAAATATGAGAATTTGGCAACTGTGCCAATGTCTGATTTGTATATCTCCGCTTCAAACTGCCCCCAAAACCTTTGCAAGTCTTGATGCAATCCCTGAAATTTGGTAATGACAAGTTTCGGTAATTTAGCTTTGGGTTTACCTGCAGCATCGTTATCCTTCCCGTCCGCTTTCGCCTCAAACTTCTTCTTAATCTCCCATCTCGATCTTTCTTCCTCCTCTTGAATTTCTCTTGTTTCTCGTTCCCTCAAACTTCGCTCCAACTCTTCTAGCTCTTCGGCCGCCCTTTCGTACTCCTGCAATGTCTTTTCTATCCCTATGCTCATCTCTCGAATGTCGTCCTCCTCATCGCCTCGTTCAAGTCTCAGTTCCTGTACTCTCGCCTTTATCTCATGACACTCCTCCACTTTGCTCTCGAGAAGTTTGCTATGCCTCTTAATTGGTTTTAATGATTTAGTTCCAGCAATTTTTTCTGATCCTTCGTGCGTCAGTTTCAACACCTTTAGTTTGTTGCCGATCGTTTTCTCCTCCTCTTCAACGGTTGTTGGCATGATTAAGCCCCGACAGGGTCGGCACTTTGTTGGAACTGATTTTTCTGACAATAAACTCACGGATTGATTCAAGCACACTGATAAACACAACTGTTTTAATCGGCCGCAACTCTCGCTTACAGGTCAACAAACTCGCTCGCCATTTGCTTTCGAAAACCTCTCTATCCCATAATGTTTTGAAACGATTTCCAGTATCTACCGAGCGCGGGCTGAAGACGCCTGACTAATCTTACAATGAACGCTAACAACGAGTTTAAACAAAGCAAGAAAGCTAAAATTTACATAACTAGAATCTCGACAAGAATCAACAGAGCGCGACATTTTCCACAGTTCCTCTGACCGAATTGCATGCTAAAACTTTGCTTTGCGATCGTTTGCGATGATATGGAAACAGGGCTCTTTGCGAGAAGGAGGAGGAGATTCATTGGCTAAAAAGTTGACAGTTTGACGGCAGACCAATCATCATCATCATGCCACCGCGCTCAAAGGCGCATAGGACCCCTTGAGAGCTTTCTCTTGGAGACAGGTGGTAAAGCCCATCGCCCACGACCAGCAGGCCAATGCCATGAATGAATTAAAATGTCCTCAGTTGCCGCTAAAAAGTAGAATCAAATTCAAAATACTATCTGAAAGGCCTCAAAGAGATGTGGCTTACGTTTTGATCCATGCCTCGGCGTACAAGCGTCGAAGACTTTCGTCTTTCTGTTCTTCAGCCATTGTTTATTTCTCGTTCAGAGCGCCAAACAGAAGGTATGTCGTTTTCTAATGATAAGTTGATAACAATAGTTACGAGAGGTTCCTGTTGTTAGCGAAATTTTTGTTCAAACAAGAAGCCCAGTAAACTTTTCCTTAAAAACAAAATTTGTTGTTATAATCGCGGTCGCGTGTCTTCACCTAAAAAACCTACACGAGCCAGTTTTTTTTTTCGATATAAGCCCTTGGAGTCGGCGTTTCAAACAACTTCTTGCATGTCGTCGAGGCTTAATTTCGGAAACCTCGTTGTTTTTTCAGTTGCCTGGCGATAAGTTTAGTATCGCAAGTGATAATTGTAGTTTTTTTCCCAGTCAGAGAGAGTGACATCTACAAAACTAAGGTTGAAATTTACCTGTCTGTACTCCTAATGATAATAAAAAACAGGCAATAAGCGCGCAGTGGCAATTTGCATATTGCTCGACAAACATCACAGTTGTTTGTGAAAGTCAACTCGTTGTTTCCAACGATGGCGGAAAACCGCTCAGAAAGAAGTTCGGAACAAGAGATTTTCCTAACGCAAACAACACTTACTGTAAAGTTAGAGGGATATGATGGTAAATACTTACTTATGGTCGTTGTAATTGCATTGTATTTGCGTAGTTGCCGCTTAGTTGTATATAATCAGATCTTCTGACCGTTGTTCAGGAGTGGGTGTGCCGTCGAGTGAAGCGGGTGGAAAATGTTCACTGGAGAATTTTGCGGATAGTGAAAATATACCCTATTTAAACTGCTTAAACCACTGCCGAAACCAAAATTGAAATATCTGTTATGTATATGATGGAAATTGTTAGTTAGGAATCTCCTTTATATTAAAGTACTTTTTGTGGTGTTTTTGGTCGTTTGTAGAGTTAAAAATATGGGGACCGCTTCACCAGTGGACATGTGACATGTAAAGCATGCCGGATTATTAAAACACGCAGCATTATTAAAATACGCTGCATTATTTTTAATAATGCAGCATGTTTTAGTTTTAATAATGCTGCGTACCGATTTAGCACGTGTTAACATTACCCGTGATAATTTCCCTGCCACCAAAAAAGACCACCTCCGTTTTTCTAACACACTTACTTTGCATTATTTTTACTCGGCATTCGGTGATATAATGCAGGCAGAAAACAATGGGTTTGGATGACGATCAGTAATTATTTACTCAAGAAGAATTAAGCCCCGGCTAAACGATTAGAAATTTTAATCCAATATCGTGTTGGAAGAACATTGAACGTTTGAACGTTTAGCCGCCGCTATCAACTTTGCATTGAAATGTTTTTCCACGTTTAATGTAGATCAAACATTTTCATTCAACATTTCGCTTTACGAACAAATGTATGATCGTTTAGCCACCCAAGCCAACAAAGCGTGCACAGCCGGTAAGAGGCAACCAAATGAGCCACATAAAGACGAAATTTCAGCAATAATATGCAAAAATCGTTGTGTGGACTCACTTTTGTTTGTCCATTAAGCCACCCAATTACGTTGTGTTCAGCAAACGCGACGTTGGACGAAAATGAAATGTTTGATCGTTTAACCGGGATTTTGAACAGTTTAAATACATCAAACCTACCGAGCCGTTTAAGCATCGAAAAAGCGACGAAAAACAAGTACAATAGCAATCATTCGTTCACGGGTGCGTTAAAGACAAGTAACCATTTATTAACCCAACAGGTGTAAAAAAAACGGAATTAATGTTAAAAGGAGAAAAGACTGTGTTGTTTTTCATTCAGCATGCCATCTTACAGAAACGTCTTACCTTAAAGAGTTGATCTCTTCTGATTTCAGGTTGGCAACGAAGATGGCTGATGTAATTGAACAATATGACAGATTACTCAGTCCGTGCAAAGATATACACGCACTCTTCAATTTTACAACGCTTAAGCAACTTACAGGAAATGAGACCGATCCATTGCTGCCCGCTTTGTCAGGGAACTTGACGCTATGCGAAAACCGCTTGCCACCAACAACCGTTGATCCTTCGCCAACAACATCAGCTTTGCCAATGTTCTATGTTCTTATAGTGTATTTGGCAACCATCGCCATAGTCGGATTGGCCTTAAATTTGTGCGTCATCGGTACAATCTGGCGCGTCCGCCGACTGAGGAGTGTCACCAACGCTTTTGTCTTGAGTCTTGCAATGGCTGACTTCTTCATGGCCAGCGTTCTGGTTCCCATCTACATCTCGGAAAAATATCACCCCAGCCAGTCGGGCATTTCGACAGCCCGCGATACGCTTTTCCCTTTATTAGGCGTTGCGTCGCTTTTAAACCTCGCCGCTGCCACATTGGAACGTTTCATGTCGATTTTTTACCCGCTGACGTACGACGCTTACCTGACTAGCTTTCGCGCCGCCATAATCATCACAGCTATTTGGCTGGTGTCGTTTTTACAGGCGTTTCTTGTATTTGCGTTTCCCAAGCACCAGATTCTCTACCTTGATATTAGTTTCGCCGTGGCGGTCGTTGTACCATTTCTGTGCATCTTAATCGTGTATATCAAAATCTACTTCGTGACTCGACAACACGCGCGTCAAATCAACGCAGCCAACCTACAAGGCCCGAGCCGTGCGTTTGTCAGTAAGTTGAAGACCGTTAAAACCATCGCTCTTCTTGTTGGCACGTTCACGGTGACGTGGCTTCCCTACTTCATCGCTACTTTATACGACCACCATGTTCCCAAAGTCCTCAACAGGACTATCGGCTTAAAAGTTACTGAAGCACTGGCGTGTGCAACAGCCCTGTTAAACCCGCTGATGTATGGTTTGCTCCGCAAAGACGTAAGAGAAGCAATGGTTAAGGGCCTTAAGTGCCAGAATGTGAACCAACCTTAGATTTATTACTTTTCATGCAGTATTCGCTAGGAAAACGCGGCTGCATCAGCTGAAAAACAAACACCTCAGGCCTAGGAAAATAACCTCTGGCTCTACGGTTAAAAGTTTTGTTTTTTCTTAGATAGCCAGTATAAAGAGAGTTAAAATAAGACTTAAGGTCGCGCATGGTAAGGGTTAGTAGAAAGATTGAATTTCAGCGTCACATCTTAGCAGTATCGAATGTTGCTTAAGTGTAGCAAAACTCTGACTGGCAAAGCTCACAGCAGATGAGCCCTACATCCTCACCAATCGCAGGTTATGCACATTCCTCCGTTTGAGAGATGAATGGCCTTTAAGTCGAAAGGAATATACTAGTCTATATTGCTAATGAAGAGAACTTTCCCTGTGGAATGCAACAGCTGTAGAAGGTGATTCTGAATGTTGATTTTTTGAATACTATCTATCAGTATATATGGGTTATTGGCCATGTCTGGGGTCAAAATGGGGAGATATTGGCTATGTTATTATTATTTTTTTTTTGCGTGTTTTGGACCGAAAGAACGAGGCCAATATCCTGCCATCTTGACCGAACAAGCTTGGTCATTAAAAGATTTATTGTATGACTCAAAGGACGCTATTAAGACAGTAAAACGGGGACGAACGGACTATCCCGAGCGGTCAAGATGGTTCCATCTTGACCTCACGGGTAGCCAATCACAGGAGAAGAATTGATTCATCTTGACCGCCGAAAGAGCCAGTCATATAGTAAGACCACTTAAATACAAGGTATAAATAGTTCTTTCCATATGTACTGTTTAGTGCGTGATGGAAACACCTTATTAGAGTTTGTATTTACCTCACTGACTCGACTTATGTTATCATCCTATGATTAGAGGTTTATTACAAAACTTCGGTAGAAATATTAAAACTAATGCTGTCCAACGTATTGATGTTACTACCATCATTATTGGGTGATACGGTCAGGTCCTACTGCGTGTTCACCTGTCATGGACGAATCACTAAATACAAATACATAATACAAATAAAAGATTTGACACTTAACAGTCTCGGTGATAAGCTTATATAAGGCTATAGATATCACATTTATTCCTGTACTCTATTGCGTTATTGAAAATATTATGAAAATAATAGAACTTGAATGACGTATACAACCGAGCTGACACTGTTGGATGGATGTAAATTTTGGAGACGGACAAAATAGGATTAAAAATTATGTAAATATGTCAACATCTGACCCACATTCGTCCTTTTTTTAACTTTGTTAATGCACGACTATATCAGCCCCTCTGCCGGTAATTTTATCGTGTGTAAATAAATAGATGTTATTGTTAACGGTTCCAGAACTAACTTCGCTGTGCAATGTTCCTGAGTGAAAGCGTTATACAGTAGTTGTTATTTTGGCTCGGGCGTTCCTGGAACATCTGCTGGTTGTTTGAATTGTTGAAATTCATCAATATGACGCTGGTCTGCTGGTCAATTAATGTTTTATGCCTTACTTGTGGCGTCACTTCAAAGGTGATACCGTGCAATAAACTAAGAAAATACATTTACATGATAAAGCCCTTATTTATAAATGAAATTAATAGCAGAACCGCGACAAATAGTGTCCATTTGCGGGGGACGATGAGAATTTGTTTTCACGAAATTTTGAAATTGCAAATGACAAAAAATTAATGAACAATGTTAAGGGGAACCAAGTTAAGGTTTATCACATTACAAAAACATTGAATGTCAAATATCATTTGTGACACGAATGAAACCAGCCTCATAATATAACTGAATCGGAGAATTCATCTAAGAGTGGGAAATCGGCATAATGCCAAGGAAATCAGCTTTGACTATCCGATAGAAAGGCTGCTCCATAAGTTTAGCAAAACTTCAATTCTTTTTTTGTAGGGATGTCCGTTCTGCTTGGTGGGTAGTTTGTTGAATTCGTAAGATAAAGGATTTTAAACTGTGTATAACTCCTAGTAAAACCATTTCAGCGTAAAATAAAATTAAAAAGGGACTGGGACAGAATATGCTTAACTTTGAAGATCTCATCTCTTTGGAAACACGGTGACCTTGCTCCAACTGGCATGTTTTGACCATAAGATTAGATTTATAAAATTTGCATCTTTCATAACCATCAATGATTTCCCCTTGTTTTAGTTCTGCTGATTCCCAATTTGTGTTAAAAAATGGTCGCGCTTTATGTTGGTTAAACATTTGTACTCAATAATACTGAAGGAGCGGTTTAACAAAACCAAAAAAAATTACTCTGATCAACCACAAAGGACGCGAACAGCGCAATAAACCAAACATATTACAAAACAACTAAATGTAGCCGACGGCAATGGCGGAAAATTGTGCGCTTTGATTGTACTTCTCATTACTTGAGAAAGTGATGCGAATTTTGCTAACCAATCAAAGAGCGAGGTGAAGAAAAACAAAAATATAGGTGAATTACTTTCGACACTAAACATAAAACTGCTGTATCTTCAAATTCAAGTTATTGTTCTCTGCGAGGCTGCAGGAATAGTTGGACACAACGAAAGTACGCACAATTTCACGTTTGAAGGTAAGCCTGAGCTACACTATTCTATTTTCTTCAGACATGAATCATTTTCCAACCTGTAATAAAACTGGTATACAGCTGTACGTCGTTAAACGTAGAAATAAAATATCGATACTGAAAGACCGCGAATGGTACCGCTCTCGTCGAACTTCGAAAGAGGAGAAGAAGAGACAAAAACGAGAGTAAAAGAAAAGGCTTCAGGAGGAGCGATAAAGGAAAAGACGAAATGCAAAGAAAGGAAAGCGAGCTGAGATTGACATGCCCGATGTGCGGCAGAACGAGATTGATGGGGCCTGTGATGATGATCTTGAGTGCGTGAATTCCTGAATTACTGTACGAAGTTAAAAAGTGACGCAGAATTGCTAGAAGATGAAGTGGTTGGCGCAGTAATAGAGAGAAAGATTGGTTTTATTGGCTGGGAGGGAGGTCCAGAGGAACAGATCTTGATAGAGAAAACGAACCATTTTCCTGAAGATGCAATCGGAAATAAAGCAAGCCAGGGCATGAGCAGAGGAAAGAAAATGGCTGTTCTTGCAAAGCTTAAAAGGACAGACATTCCCATACCGAATCCAAAACATTTTCGCATAGAATCCAAAACCCTTGCACCGACAATTAAATGC
>JAEMWC010001995.1:0-40000 GCA_016490735.1 Pachyseris speciosa | reverse complement strand
CCAACCATGGGAGGACATAAGCCAAGATGAACTGCAGACTGTTTTAAAGAAAGCAAGCAACTGGAAGTCACTGGCCCTGATGTAGTTCCTAACTTCTGGCTAAAGCAACTCACAGCACTACATCAACACCTATTGAATGCATATAACCAGGCAATAGAACACCCAGAAAATCTGCCTGATTGGTTCACTACAGCACAAACATATTTACTACCAAAGAACAAAGACACAGAGAACCCTAAAAACTATAGGCCAATTGCCTGTTTATCAACATCCTACAAGGTGCTAACATCGATTTTAACCGAAAGAAGCTACACCCATATCACAAAGAATGATACATTGCCGGAAGAACAGAGAGGTTGTGTCGGATTCATATGGATGCAAAGATCAGCTCCTAATAAATAAAATGATCATAGAAGACTGCAAAAAGAAGAAAAAGAACTTGAGTATGATTTGGATAGACTACAGAAAAGCCTTTGATAGTGCTCCTCACAGTTGGATACTGAAGACCTTACAGATGTACAGATTTAATGAAAAACTAATCATGTTCATGAGAACCTCAATGAGCAACTGGAAAACTACGATGAGGCTATCTTACAATGATGGATGTATCACAACAGATCAGATCAAGATCAAAAGAGGGATCTTTCAAGTAGATTCATCCTCACCTCTGCTATTTTGTTTAGCCCTTGTGCCTTTAACATGAGAATTGGCTACATCTGGGTATGGTTACAAGATCTTAAACACAAGTGCTCCAATCAGCAATCTGTTTTATATGGATGACCTAAAATTGTATAGCAAGAACGAGCAAGAACAAGTTGGAGAACTGAAAATACTGAAACAATTCAGTGATGATATTGGTATGGAATTTGGACTCGAGAAATGTGCCAAAGCCATTTTCAAGAAAGGTAAACTGGCCTCAACTGGAAACATAGTAATAGATGATGACACAGAAATACAAGAGTTGGACCAGGAAGGAGTATACAAATACCTGGGTGTAGATGAAAGTGATGGTATCCAGCATAGCAAAATGAAAGAGAAGATAAGAAAAGAATATAATAGGAGAGTAAGATTAATCCTAAGAATTGAGCTCAATGAAAGAAACAAAATAGAAGCTATCAATAGTCTTGCAGTCCCAGTTGTGCAATATAGCTTTGGCATCATTGACTGGAAAATCTAAGAACTTAAGAAGATTGACACAAAAACACGCAAACTATTGAACATGTACAAGATGTTACATCCTAAAGCAGATGTGGAAAGGCTGTACATCCCAAGAAAAGATGGAGGTAAGGGCCTGATTGATGTAGAAAAAGCATTCAAAACAGCAACAATAGGGCTTGATCACTATCTGAAGCACAAAGAAGGGCAATATCCAAAGCAGGTGCTTGAACATGAAAGATCTAAAGTGAAAAATTCAATATCCAAGAATGCTACTAAATTCAAAAGGGAAGTAACAATGCCAGAGATTGAGAACAGAGAAGGTAAATCTGCCTCTGAAAATGCTAAAGCCTTGAAACATGTGTTTAAGTCCAAGATGAAGTCAATGAAAGAAGAAAAGTGGAAAAACAAAGCATTGCGTGGCCAGTATCCAAAGATCCTAGAGAAGCCTCATGTAGACACAGTCACCACAAACAAATGGTTGTCAAGTAATTTGAAAGGAGAAACAGAGGGACTACTTGAAGCAGCTCAAGACCAGGCAATAACCACCAGAAACTACCAGAAAGTAATATGTGGCCAGCAAGTGGAAAGCAAATGCAGAATGTGTTCGCAACATGAAGAGACAGTGGACCATACTGTATCTGCAATCTTGGACAAAACTGTTGAGAAAATTGAGCTTAGAAGCCTTTGTGCGTGCAAATAGTGACCAACTGAGTTTTAAAGCCCCCCTCCCCCCTCCCCCCCCAATTCAATGTTGTCTGCGCCTCCTAACCGTTTCCCTGACAATGGTGGCTTCCCAACTTCAACATTGAAAAGGGGGAGGGGGGGGGGGAAAGGAAGTTACTTTAGGGATATTGTTGACTCACACATATTGGAGAAGGATTTTTGGACCCTAGGAGGCCTATTTTCTCAAGTAGTTTCGTCCAAGATTGTATGACTGAGAAACTGGCGAAAAGGTCCGATACACGCACTCCAGTAAATTGCTCCCGCCGTTAATTATTGTTAAGTCAGATGCTTAAGAAGTTCGATTAGTTAAATGGGATGTATTCTCTTATTAAGAGAAATTATGGGTATTATTGATGACTCAAAAAATCCCTTCGCTCTCGTGGCTCTCTCCTATTTATTGGCAAGGGAAAATACATGATGAATACGGGTTCAACTGACACAATAAGAACGGTCAACATTGCACTTTCACCACTTGACAAGAGACTGGTAACTGTAGAGATAATGAGAAGGTGTAGTTTACTGTACCTGCCATAAATAAAATTGGAGCAGAAAGTAATTTTCAGCATGCGGAATTAACCAAATGTACAACTTTCTTTGCTTCCAAAATCATGGATGACATTACATACGTCTATATATATTGACAGAATGGATGGCTGACTGGACATCATCATTTGAGGAAACGTACAACCGCACAAAGTATTCATAGGTGTGAAATTTACATTTGATAGTGCAAAATAGGCTTAAGGGAAGCGATTTTTTTGGGATGAACAATAAAAGACAATTGGGTCACGCGATCACTTTATTTCATCACACTGACCTCCGTTCGAGGCACATACCTCGCAAATGTGAAGAGCTGTATCGCAATGAACTAAATGGTACTACCGCATCACAGAAAGAGAATATCTGTCCTTTTTGTATCCACAAAAAGATTACAACGATTAAATGCTTGGATTTGGGACGATTAACACGGGGAAGTCTTCGCATTTGAACGATTAACAACGGTTTACAGTACTTTTATATAAATAGGAATGATAGTCTATTGTTTTATTTCGCGTTCGTTGTTAACCGTTGAAATTTTCTGTTAATCGTTCTTTTATTGATCCATTGTTTCTCTTCTGCTAAGTTAACCGTGACATACCTAATGGCATAGTTGTGTATCGGCTAATATGGTGGGTTTGCGAAACATGTGTTGGGGGGATTCGCGTTGAATTTCCCGCGGGATATGGTCTTAATAAAATATGTGCCGGCTAACACATAGGCAATCAGTTCCGTAACACATTCATCAGTAATACTTTTTTTAAGACATATGACCTCACGCTTTCCCCAGCAGATGATCGGACAAACAACAGTCGAATAGTGACAGAAGAAATCTCCAGTTTGCAAAGTGGGTTTTGGTGTATACGACACGTAATTCAGTGACATTTCATAAACTCAGGGATATATTGTTGCCTCGTTATATTTCATTGGAATGCAAACATGGCAACAACAGAGCTTTAACTGATGACAGATCCATATCAGTGACTAACAACAGCTGCTTAGGACTTGCAACTCTTGCACTCCACACGAAATTTCAAAAAAGTCTCGTACACAATCTTGGACAAAACTGTTGAGAAAATTGAGCTTAGAAGCCTTTGTGCGTGCAAATAGTGACCAACTGAGTTTCAAAGCCCCCCTCTCCCCCCCCCCCCCAATTCAATGGTGTCTGCGCCTCCTAACCGTTTCCCTGACAATGGTGGCTTCCCAACGTCAACATTGAAGAGGGGGAGGGGGGGGAAAGGAAATTACTTTAGGGATATTGTTGACTCACACATATTGGAGAACGATTTTTGGACCCTAGGAGACCTATTTTCTCAAGTAGTTTCGTCCACGATTATGGATGTGAGGTATTACCCAAAACAGAGTACATCTCCAGGCACAATAATGCTGCAGCGTATCTCCATTGGGGCATATGTAAAGATCATGATATAGAGATTACAGACAAATGGTACGAACACGGGCAGAGACCATGATGCACAATAAAGATAACAACATCACCATCATGTGGGACATGCCAGTCAATACTGATAGAACTATAACAGCGAACAGACCAGACATCATCGTTAAAGATTCAGTGAATTCCACCTGCAAACTGATTGATATGACTGTTCCATCAGATAGAAACATCGCACTGGAGGAAACTGAAAAAAAAAAAGCAAGTACAAAGAACTAGAAATACAGAGAATGTGGCATATGAAAACTGTAATGATCCCTGTGGTTGTTGGTGCGCTTGGTATAGTGAAGAAGGGTATGGTAGAAAACATCAAGAAAGTATCAGAGAGAGCCACTATGACAGAGATTCAAAAGATCTGCATGCTGGGATCTGCGCGAATCCTCAGAAAGGTGCTCAGTGTATAACAGAATGATTGACTTGAGCGACTAACGCTCCAGGTGCATGGTTTGCGCCTGGCTGATGCACAAAAAGAACACCAGCAAAGACTGTTATAAAGAGATAATAATAATAATAATAATGATAATAATAATAATAATAATAATAATAATAGATTGTTTATTAAAACTCATTGCAGCAATATACACAATATAAGGCTGAATTACAGAGCTATGTACAATATCATATCATACTAGAATAAAAACACAATAAATACCAAGATAAAATTACTAGAACTAAATTATGAATAAATCAGTACAAGTCACTAGATGTACTTATAAGTGACGAACTCTTGCGTGCGCTTAGTTCTACAAGAAGGACGCGTTGTACGGCTAACGCCAGTTCTGAGATTGTAATTATGCACCAACTCCTCCCGTATGGGGAGCATAAGGTGCAAGGGGTGGTTCTCATTCCGGAGTCTATCAATATAAACCTGGCACAGATGGGCACGCCTCTCGCTTAGTGTTGTTAGATTGAGTGCATTTAATGCCTTATTGTAATTCATTAACGCGAAAATGATGCGCATAACCTTTTTGTGAATGCTCTTCATCTTATAGGATAGAAAATCTGGTATATTTTGCCACACGGGGGCAGCGTATTATAGGACAGGACGTACAACGGTTGTATAAACCTTTGCTAGAGAAGCTGGAGGTGCACCACATTGCTTAAGGACTATTAAAGAGTAAAATCTCTTGTTTCCCTTTTTCACAATATGTTCAACATGATGGTTCCATTTCAGGTCATGACTTAAATAAACACCTAGTAACTTATATGACAAGACTTCCTCAATTGATTACCACCAATTACAATAGGATTCACAATAAAGTTATGATTGTGATAAAATTAATTAGCATTTCCCTGCACTTAGTAGGATTCAATTTCATTTTATGATCTTCAGAAAAGGCGTAAATATCATTTGTAGCAAAATTGAGCAAACTGAGACTGTTCCTAGGGATTATTTCAAGGGCTGTTGTATCATCAACAAATTTAATTCTAGGGTTCCATGAGCGCAATAAATTATTTGTCGCATGATCGTAAACAAGATGACTCCTAGCTTGGTACTTTGCGGTATACCACCCTTGGGAGTTTTCCACTCAGATATAACTTTCTCAAGCCTCACAGCCTGAGATCTGTTACACAGAAACACTGTTATCCAGTTTACCAGAACAGGGTGCACATGCATCTTCCTTAGCTCCTCAATCAGTACAGTGTGGTCAATCAAATCAAAACCCTTAGAGTAGTCAGTAAAAAGCAGCCTAGCACCACAGTTCCCTGTATCCACTGCCTCATACAACGCCTGCAGCAACGAGACTAACGCGTCGGTGGTGGAATGTCCTGCACGTGGGTCGATCAGATGAGACACTTGTGTGATCAAACGGTCGCGCGTAAATCCTTCAAGCACCTTAGCAAGAGTACACGTCAGAGCGATAGGTCGCAAATCGGTCTGTATCTGCTGCGTGGGTGAGATTTTGGGGATTGGATTCAAAAGTGAGGCCTTCAGGGCGTCAGCGAAATAACCCTCAGTCAGGGATGTGTTGTAGATATCCTTCTCAAACTCATTAATAATTCATTACGTCAACTACCAATCACCGGATGTATACCACATCACGTGCATGTGTTTGGATACTCAATGAAAAACTGTATACCATCCTGCAGTGAGAGTGGTATATACCACTAAATTATGGAAATTGCGCTTCTAATTACCATTAGCTATACAGTGCTGATTCATGTCTTCATGTACAAAAAGTTTTAACAGCCGTACGGCATCCATTTACGATATTTCACAAATTACAGGATTCACCAGTCATAATCGCTGTAAAGACAGCCAGAATATGATCTAAAATCGGTACTTTCCTCTCCCTTAATTCCAGCTGCCATTGTCCAAAAATGTGTTTTGTACCTTGTAGAAGCAGGAACGGCCTCATAAGCTGTAGAGTGGTCTTCAGATAAAGTTTTAGGCGGAAAAAACCACTCGCTCCGTCCGTGATCTCCGCCATCATGTGCCAGCTACATTGAATGACTGCTGATGCGAAACAAACAACTCCCAGAAAATTTATGCAGGGAACGAGTTGTGAAAAATGCGCAAGAATGTATTCGCTTTTGCTTCTTGAAACAATCGGTGCTAATTATACAGACAATATATTTGTTATATTGCATTGTATTTTTATGCGTGATTAAGAAGCCATATCCAAAACTCGTGCTTCGTGTTTCATCAGGGGTTCCAAACACCTCGAAACAATAAAAGCACTCCGCCTTCGGCGTCATGCTTTCATCTGTTTCTCGGTGTTTGGAACCCCTCATGAAACACTCGCACTCGTTTTGGATATATTACTTGAATACTGGTGCCAGTTCTTGGGAAAAATCTTTTAGTACTCTATTCGGGATGCAATCAGGACCAATAGCTTTGCCGATCTTCACAGCCGAGAGGGCCCGAAAAGCTTCCCACTCAGATATCAGGAATTCAGGGGGCACTTCCTGAGGGACCAGAGCTGGAGGCTCCAGAGGTGTAAAGTCGTCAGTCAATTTGATAACAAAATTGTTCACCTTATTTGAAAGGGAGAGCATATCTGGGCAGTTGTGGTCCATGAACTGATAGTGCCAATCTTGCTTAATGTCTTTTCCAGTCAAGCGTTTAATATGATTCCACCAATTCCTACTAGACGAGTGATCTAGCTCAAGATCAGCAAATTTATTCCTATAGTAAAGACGTTTAGCAGACTTGATCTCATTCTGAACCTTGCCTCTTTTTAATGGATGACTTTAACCTTTTAGAAATCCAGGATCTATCCGAACTATTGATCTTAACAGTTCTTCACGGTAATAGAAGATCAATAGCCCCTTTTAACTCAGAAGAAAAAAGCTGAAATTTTTCTTTACACAACACCGCTGCAAGGACATGGGACCAGTCCTTCTCTAACATCCATCTACCAAAGGGTCGCCAGGCGCTTTCTCTCATATCTCTGATCCGCACTTTTCTACTCGTACGAGAGCTCAGGGAGGAGGTCACAGGTCTAGCAAGGATGGTAAAGTGATCCGTGGCACCAACCTTTGGTAGTTGGGAAAGGCCGAATAATTTAGGCATTTTAGTCAGAAACCAGTCCAAGGTCCCCGAGTCTCTGGTTTTAAATTTCACCATTGCTTGATGTTATTCGCATGGGTCAAGTTGTTCACATTAAACTCGGTTGATGTGGGGTTAAAGTCTCCGGTGATGATTACCAATGCGTTGGGGTGTTTGACGAGGAGAGTATCGAGATTTGTCTGAACATGGTCACGCAATGCTACATTCTCGATTTCTCTATTGGCTGTAGAATGGTAAATAACACACAATATAATACATGAAACGGGTCTTGGGAGGCTGCACGGTCTTAATATCATTCACAGTGACTCAATTTTTCGATCAGCCTCGTGCAAGGGTAGGAGGACTTGAGATATAAGCAAACACCACCCCTACCGCTACCACCTTCACGGTCCCTTCAAATCAAGTTACAACCAGTCATAGCGACTAGTGAGTCATCAATTTGAGGCGATAACCAGGACTCCGTTACACAGACCACATCAGCCTTGCTGAGGGTCTCGACGAGCTGCAATTCGTCGATCTCATTACGCACTACCTGCAAGTTGGTAGACACAAGACTACCGGGAGGTCGTAAGTCTTCGTATAAGGAATCTTTCGAAGCAATCTCTTGCCACGGGTATTGCCACGCAACTTAATCGACAAGGGTGAGCGGGATTTCAAAGAGTTAGATTGGTTATTCTCTCAAGGTCCTTCGACGCACTTTAAGTCCTGCTCTCACTCTCCGGCTATGAAAAAGCCCACTTGTCTTCAGGTCCAAAGCAATATCAGGGTTGAGTGACAAACTTTGTTTCCTAAGAGAAGAAAGCTGTGATCCTGAATATCTAATGAATCGTGGTGGGTATATCCATGAGGTCTTTCCCACTTCAAAACTGTCCGCTTTTCTTTTTCACGGAGAGCAGCAGTGAGCAGTGCCGTCGTGCAGTGGTAACTAACTAACCTTAGTGGTAACCAAACAAGATCTTTTTTCCTTCAAAATGATGCAATACAAAGAAACAGAACGAAAATGCAGGGAAGGGTATGAACAGTATGATCAAGAACCTTGTGTATAAGAGTGTGGCACTGCCAAGTTTATAAGAAAATATGTTCACTACCTGTTGCTCGAAATTCTTCATCTGCGTCCAGGTTCTACTACCAAAATTATTATTTTTAGCCATATCACAAGCTACTCATGACTTTAAATGCACAAAAGTGGAGATAGCATATATTAACCCCTGATGGATAGCGTTCAACAACAGTTTATTTAAACAGCGTACTGAAGCTTTGCAGTTCTAAAAAAATATAAAATTAGAGATGCAAGAAATCGACAATGAAATTCTTGTTACTGTACCAGGAACTATTGTATGTAACTGGCACTAAGGCAAATTATTGCAAATAAATGAAAGAACTCAGATCCTAAAGAACGTAAAAGCAGAGGTCATCCTGCATGTTAAGAGAGATAATATATTCACGATTATTGCGGCCCTTACATAAGCTATGCACTTATTTCTCATTGCGCCCACTTATGTATAGCTTGTCTTGACTTCATTGTACCCTGCATTCTGAGGAGGGCAGATTTACTTTGAATTATTCCCATAGTACTGGGAAGGCTTTGAAAGCGATCACAATGGAAGAGGAAAAGATTTATCACAAGATAGGGTAGTAATCCTTTTCAATAACAAGTAGGGCAGCGGAATCGCTCTCAAAAATTTTAAGCGTAAACAAGCAATGAAATTTGGAAATTCTACTAGGTTTATAGTCGCATAACGGGCGGAAAGGGTAAGGCATTCTATGTAAAAAAAAAAACAAACAAACAAACAAAATACACAGACAAGACACTCGTTTAGTAAAAGGTTTTTATTAATATTTATTTGTTTCTTTTAAATATGCGTTTTTCTAAATAGTTTTTGGGTGAAAAATGCTGAACAACCGACAAAGAAGAAAACTATCAAATAAGAGATTGGGAATTACGATGGAACTAAGTGAATACCCGACGAGACGGGTGCGAATTGGTTTGAAAAGTACGTGATAAACAGAACGGAAATTACACCCAAAACAAGAGAAATGAACAAGTGGAATTGAAGATCAAAAAGGTGTAAAGTAAACTAATGGTAAAGGGAACTTGAAATCACTTGATGTCACACAGCAGGGCCACTCCCCTGAGAATCCAGTGATCTGGACTCTGTACGGTCTTAAGCCACAGGGGAGTGATGTAGGTCAGGTCTGTACGCTGTGGCTTCTTGTACACAGGGCACTGGTAAAGCCTGGGATCTTTTGGTGCGGTGGAGTTGACCGCGTACACGTGTACCACCGTCAAAAGAGTAAAGAGAACTTTGGGCTGAGGCTCGATGAGTTTACAGCCACGGCGATCCCAACCAGCACCGTCCAGGTATAAGCCATAGATGTAGACGCCTTCTTGTAATTAGAGCAACGGACACTTTTGTTACAACACAAACGCAAACTGGCACAATGCACTGACAACAGAGAAATAAGAAAGACGGTAACTCAATTCAATTCAAGAATTGAAAGAACTCAGCGGCGTGCCACCAAGTACATTATTTAAGTTACCGTTTTCCTGCTCGTCCACTTATACCTCTAGATTTAAAGCCTTGTCGCTACTCTCTGTAACATACTGGCACGAATACTTGGATTTGGTATTTTTCTTTAAAATAACACATGGACTTGCACATGTAAATTCCTCCGTTCTCCCTGTCATCCGCATCTCTAGATCCACCAGATCAACAAGCAGTAATGTTGTCAAATACTCGGAAAGTAAATGCAAAACTCTCACGTATCAGAAATATTTCCTTCTCAGATCTACTAGAATATGGAACACCTTATCCGACGAACTTCTCTTGAATATGGAAAGCCTCCATTCTTTTAAATCTGTAATGCTAAAACACTATTTTACTGCTTGAGACTATTATGACTGTGACAACCCTCGTACTTTTAAAACGATGTCTTAAATGTAACCGTGCTCGTAGTTTTGCTCGTCCTGTAACATGTTGTCGTTAACTGTATCCATCTTAGTTTCTTTTACTGCAATTTTATAAATGGGCCCGCAGTAATTGGCTACCCGCTGTTGTGGGTACCCTGCCTATGGCGAAGCTAATAAAAAAATAGAATATTTAACAATTAGATTATGAGCTCGAGATTTCTATCGCGCGATAGCTGATGAGGGCGCAGCCCGAATCAGCTATCACGCATAGTAATCGAGAGCAAATAATCTAATTGTTTTAGTATAAATCTACCAGTCGTTCAAAACTAAACAAGTCAATTATCTAAATCCCCCTCGTAGACACCCCGAAAACCCGAAGAAGCGGCCGGCATTTTGTTGACAATCGTTACTCACTATTTATCACAGAATAGATAGCGAGTAGCGTAATCAGAGAACGGCATTCGTGATAGAACGCTAGTAGATTTATACTAAAATAGAATAGAATAGAGTAGAGTAGAGCAGAGCAGAGCAGAGCAGAGCGGAGCAGAGTAGAGTAGAGTAGAGTAGAGTAGAGTAGAGTAGAGCAGAGCAGAGCAGAGCAGAGCAGAGCAGAGCAGAGCAGAGTAGAGCAGAGTAGAGTAGAGTAGAGTAGAGTAGAGTAGAGTAGAGTAGAGTAGAGTAGAGTAGAGTAGAGTAAATAAAATAAAATAAAATACAGATCTTGAAAATGGTTTTTGGGAAATGACTTGAAAAACCTTGTATTTTCAGTATTTAGACTCCTTCGCTTAAAAAAGCCCCAATCCAAAGCAACTACATAAGTTCCTAGTTTTTCTAATTATCTCAAATCGGTGAGAGTAGTAGTCAACCTCGAAATCTGATTGGAAACTCCAAGGCGGTCTAGCGTTTGACAGACTGACAAGACGCAGTGAAAATTGCTGAGCTTAGAAACCAACTAGCAAGAAAATAAATCCCCTTTCCCGATTTCTTTTTGTCAAACGCGTTGGTCTCTAGGCCTTACTAAAACAATAAGACGGGCGCTCTCGGTTTCTATTGAAAGATAGCCGTCTAATTGTAATTAGCCTCTCCTTTTGTACAAATGGAGCAAGTCAATCTCACCGCTGGCGGCGAGTTGATGTCCTCTTTCATTGCCCTGATAACGTCATTATGCAGCACGACAGAGTCCAGGGCCCAGCCCTTGTGCGCACGCGTGACCCCCTGTCTCATGGCGGTAAGGAAGCCCTGAGGGTTGAAGAAACCCGTCATCCAAAACACGTTGGGGCGGCCATTAAAAATCCAGTTTGAGAACTGGTTATTTCTCTCCAGGAACTCTGTGAACCAGAAACCAATGGTGGAAGACTCCCATGAGATCTGAAAAATTGCCGAAAAGGGACAAAATAAGAAAAAACGCACCTATATAAGTACAATGAACGGATTTGCAAAGTGGAATCGTAACAGCTGATGTAGGTTCCAAGGAAAAGACACAAGCTTTGCAGCAAATCTGGTGACTATAAACGCCAAAATACACATTATCATTGATTTAGTCATCTTGCTAGATCATAGTACTTAGTTACTTGCTGAGGTATCTCCTACCTTTCTCCATAGAGCAGGGACTCTAGCGTCGTACATATTGTCCAATGCATCGCGCAGGTTCTGTAAAATGATGGAATAGTAAAACACGTTTTCAAGATTTGTAACCAAACACATCACACTTTAACATTGGATGGATGGGGGGGGGGGGGGGGGGTGTATGGGTGTATGTGTGGGAGACGTACCTCACTCATGATAATAGTTCCCTCAATGGCCAACTTGAGGTCAGTCAGTGTTTGCCTGACCAAGGTGATCACGCGCTGCATGCGATCAATCTCCTGTCTCAAAAAGATGTTCATAGACGCTAGAGCTCCCATCTTCTGAAGTCGTGCTCTCATCTGTACACAGAAAGGTTTAAAGGGTTGTTCATCCTACTGATAAACTGGCAGTGTTGCTCTGATAACTGAAAACAGAGTAAAGAATTTCACAAACTTTATCTTACGTGGGCGCTTGTTCAATCCGCTAACAGTCAGTCCTCGGGATCAAGTCTCAGTTGTTCAAAGGGCGTAATAGGAGTTTCTGTCATTTAATTAGAGCTCGTCATGTTTACTAAATAGTTTATTACTCACACCAGAGGAATGTTCTCCGTATTTATTGCTTGGAGAGACACATTTTCTTAATAGAAAAGTACCCAGTTTTGTTTACTTTTCAACTACACGGAGTGAAGAGTATACGCGTAAGGGGGCTATAACAATTACGATGGTTGAAAGCCATGTGGTTTTGGATACTCACGTGATGTCAGCATTAGGATGCAAGCTAAACACCTGAGGAGTGTCTACAGACGGAAGAGCCTGGATGGCTTCAGAGAACTGCTCCAAGATGCGACATTTGGGGATTTTGTAACCAGTGTAAAATCGAAAGTCCTCACTGAACATGTGCTCTCCGAACCACACCTAGCTAATAAACAAGTGCTTCAGTGTGTGATCCCCAGTGAGAGGAAACGCACTGTCAAGAAAATTCGTCTCAGCAGAATCTGGGTGAAAATACAAAGGTGATTAGAAGCAGTCGAGCAGGAGGAAGCAAGCACGAAAATGCAACGAGCGGGTATGACAGTGGTTATGTATGTTAAAAGGTAACCGCGTTTTGGATTAGATTATGAGATGATACGGCCAAGGTAAATCATTAAGATATGTACAAGCGATTAGGTTATAAGGTGATGACGCCTAGGTCAGTAAATCATTTTTATTCGAACTGTCTTAGTTAGTTCCTAGTTCAATCATTAATGTGGATTTCCTGCAAATTAATAAGTGGATAGGTTTACTTATGAGCCTCACTCTTAAAGGGGCACTGTCGCCCAGTTTGGAGGGATTACAACTTGAAAATGTTACATTACCGTTTTCAAGTCTTGTCATTGTGTCTTGGACAATGATACCACTGTCTTTTTCTTCCAAGAAATCATTAGAAATTTATCTATTTGTGGTACACGGGCAATTCGTGTAATAGAATTGTACTCACTAAAAATTTGAACAAACTTGGAGAATTTCAGTGACAATGGTCCTTTAAGCCTCGTTTCCATATGATTGCAGACGATCGCGGACCGCGGATAGCAAAAAATTCTGCGAACACACTTCTGCGACAGTGATCGCAGACTATCGTAGAAGATAGAACCATCGATCAACTGCAATCGTGCGATCATATGGAAACCAAAGTTCTGCGATCTGCGATCCAAACATACCCCATAATGTGCCGAATTCAGAACCAAGTTTTCCAGAAACAAAGCTCGCGCGTCTGTTTGTTGCAACGCTTACCATGCCATAAACACGCGCGGGTAAGAGTGAACACGGCAATGTGAGTAAGAAGAAATTTATGGCAATAGTTGCGCTGCACGAGTGTCTTTACAACCAAAACAGTGAAGATTTCAAGGATAAAGGGAAATAAGCAAGGAGTTGGACAAAAATGGGAAGAAATTCAAGATAACTGCGACAGATGCGAAGAAAAAATTCTTAGCGAACGACAATGCTACCAGCTGGATCGGGACGTTATTCTGTTCATTGAGAATCAACACAGCGCGACATTTTCCGCAGTTCCTCTGACCGAATTGCATGCTAAAACTTTGCTTTGCGATCGTTTCCGATCATATGGAAACAGGGCTCTTTACGAGAAGGAGGAGGATATTCATTGGGTAAAAAGTTGACAGTTTGACGGCAGACCAATCATCATCATCATTCCTCCGCGCTCAGTGGCGCATTGGGCCCCTTGAGAGGTTTCTCTTGAGGGTCTATTATAGGGGTCCCTGCATTCCGCAATCCGCCATATTTTGTTCTTCCCAGACCGCAAACCGCCTTCATTTTCTTCTAAAGACAGAAACCGCACTTATAGCAGAGCGATTATGACCGTAACCGATCTTTTAAATGTAGTTAACAAATGCTTTACGATATGTTAGCACAACAATGGTATTTCTGTTCCTGAATACCACTAAATTTTAACAGAGGAACTTCTTATTTCTAATTCCATTCAGTTATCGATAAAACGCTGTCTACGGCTTACGATCAAAACAACCAGCTGAAAATTTCAGCTTGTATTATACCCATAAAACCAGAAAAGCCACAGTCAATGAAGCTAGGTCAGAACAGTTCACCTTTAACACAGCTGAACAGAAAGGGTTAAACGGTTTAAACGAGAACTTAAAAATATACTTCTTGATCTTCTGTGACCTTTTGGGTCAATGTAGGTGGTTGTAAACATTTGAGGATCACGTGACCATCCCAAATCTGGGTGATAAAAAAATTTGATGGCAGAGAGCAAGAAACTGTTACTGTGACAATTAACGATCCACCCTCTGCAGTATTAGTGTTTTTACTTGTCACGTGATCAGGTCCAACCAAGGTCTCTCTCTCTCGACGACAAGGGAGGAAAAGAGAGAGAGCCTGGGTTCAAGGTTGGTAGCTCTTTTAGCGGCTGCAATTTTTGTATGGGACGAGGCAGCTCCATTCTAAATTTTCCCTTTCGGATAAAATCTTTTGGCGCTGCCCCAAGCTTATAAAAGGGGAATGCATTTGATTATATCGGCCATATTATCGGCCCCCAACTCGGCCGCCATCTTTCCACGTGCTCTGTCTGGTTATTTTGAAGCCTGGCCTTGGGTCAAATTACCTTCCTAGAAGGTAGGGGAGAAAACTGGAAACTGCGGCAAGCTCCTGCTAGCTTAGGAAGAGAAAGCAGTCTTGAAGGAAAATAAAGCGACCGTTCAGTCTTCTGACTATCCTCTGAGCCTACTAACTCTTTTTGAATGACCACCACCAAACACGAGCAAACCGAAAACCGCGAAATAAAGTTATGATTTCCCGCAACCGTACGATAATTTCTTGACCGCAAACCGCCAAAAAACATGCGCGTGTTCCCGCGAACCGACACTCAAAATAGGCTTAAACCGCCAGACCGCCAGAGTTTAATAGACCCCCTCCCTTGGGGACAGGTGGTAAGCCCATCGCCCACCAGCAGGCCAATGCCATGCATGAATTAAAATATCCTCAGTTGCAGGTAAGAAGTAGAATCAAATTCAAAATACTGTCTGAAAGGCCTCATAGAGAAGTGGCTTACGTTTTGGTCCGGACCCCAGTCGGCATACAAGCGTCGAAGAATTTCGTCTTTCTCTTCTTCAGTCATTGTTTATTTCTCGTTCAGAGCGCCGAACAAAAGGTATGTCGTTTCCTAATGATACGTTGATAATAATAGTTACGAGAGGTTTCCTGTTGTTAGCGAAAGTTTTGTTCAAACAAGAAGCCCAGTAAACATTTTCTTAAAAAAAAAGATTTGCTGTTATAATCATGGTCGCGTGTCGTAACCTAAAAAACCTACACGAGCCAGTATTTTTCGATAAGAGCACTTGGAGTCGGCGTTTCAAACAACTTCTTGCATGTCGTCGCGGCTTAATTTCGGAAACCTGGTTGTTTTTTCAGTTGCCTGATTTTCAGGAGCTTCTATACATAAAGACGATAAGTTCATTATCGCAAGTGATAATTGCAGCTTTTTTCCCAGTCAGAGAGAGAGAGAGAGAGAGAGAGAGAGTGACATGTACAAAACTAAGGTTGAAATCTACTTGTCTTTACTCTTAATGATAATAAAAAACAGGCAATAAACGCGTAGTGGCAATTTGCATATTGCTCGACAAACATCACAGTTGTTTGTGAAAGTCAACTCGTTGCTTGCAACGATGGCGGAAAGCCGCTCAGAAAGAAGTTCGTAACAAGAGATTTTCCTAACGCAAACAACAATTACTGTAAAGGTAGAGGAATATGATGGTAAATACTTACTTTTTGGTCGTTGTAATTGCATTGTATTTGCGTAGTTGCCACTTAGTTGTTCAGGAGTGGGTGTGTCGTCGAGTGAAGCGGGTGGAAAATGTTCACTGGAGAATTTTGTGGATAGTGAAAATATACCTTATTTAAACTGCTTAAACCACTGCCGAAACCAAAATTGAAATATCTGTTATGTATATGATGGAAACCGTTAGTTAGGAATCTCCTTTATATTAAAGGTACTTTTTGTGGTGTTTTGGTCGTTTGTAGAGTTAAAAATATGGGAACCGCTTCACCAGTAGACATGTGACATGTAAAGCATGCCGGATTATTAAAACACGTGTTTTAGTTTTAACTCGCTCGTGTTAACATTACCCGTGATAATTTCCCTGCCACCAAAAAGACCACCTCCGTTTTTCTAACACACTTAGTTTGCATTATGTTCACTCGGCATTCGTGATATAATGCAGACAGAAAACAATGGGTTTGGATGATACCTTACCTCTTCTGATTTCAGGTTGGCAACGAAGATGGCTGATGTAATTGAACAATATGACAGATTTCTCAGTCCGTGCAAAGATATACACGCACTCTTCAATTTTACAGCGCTTAAGCAACTTACAGGAAATGAGACCGATCCATTGCTGCCCGCTTTGTCAGGGAACTTGACGCTATGCCTAAACCGCTTGCCAACAACAACCGTTGATCCTTCGCCAACAACATCAGCTTTGCCAATGTTCTATGTTCTTATAGTGTATTTGGCAACCATCGCCATAGTCGGATTGGCCTTGAATTTGTGCGTGATCGGTACAATCTGGCGCGTCCGCCGCCTGCGGAGTGTCACCAACGCTTTTGTCTTGAATCTTGCAATGGGTGACTTCTTCATGGCCAGCGTTCTGGTTCCCATCTACATCTCGGAAAAATATCACCCCAGCCAGTCGGGTATTTCGACAGCCCGCGATACGCTTCTCCGTTTATTAGGCGTTGCGTCGCTTTTAAACCTCGCCGCTGCCACATTAGAGCGTTTCATGTCGATTTCCTACCCGCTGACGTACGACGCTTATCTGACTAGCTTTCGCGCCGCCATAATCATCACAGCTATTTGGCTGGTGTCGTTTTTACAGGCGTTTCTTGCATTTGCGTTTCCCAAGCACCAGGGTCTCTACAGTGTTATTAGTTTCGCCCCGTTCGTTGTAACATTTATTTGCATCCTAATCGTGTATATCAAAATCTACTTCGTGGCTCGACGACACGCCTGGCAAATCAAAGCAGCCAACGCACAAGGCCCGAACCGTGCGTTTATCAGTAAGTTGAAGACCGTGAAAACCATCGCTCTTCTTGTTGGCACGTTCATGGTCACGTGGCTTCCCTACTTCGTCGTGTCAATTTACGAGCACCATGCTGGCGAAGAGCTATATGCAATGCAATACAATACAATGGTTCCCATCAAGATTGCCTTGGAAGTTACAACAGCGCTGGTGTGTGCAACAGCCCTGTTAAACCCGTTGATGTATGGTTTGCTCCGCAAAGACGTAAGAGAAGCAATGGTTAAGGGCCTTAAGTGCCAGAATGTGAACCAACCTGGGATTCAAAGCTTTTCGTGCAGTATTCGCTTAGTAGAAAGATTGAATTTAAGCGTCACATCTTAGCAGTATCGAATGTTGCTTTAGTGTAGCAAAACTCTGACTGGCAAAGCTCACAGCAGATGAGCCCTACATCCTCACCAATCGCAGGTTATGCACAGTCCTCCGTTTGGGAGATGAATGGCCTTAAAGTCGAACGGAATAAACTAGTCTATATTGCTAATGAAGAGAACTTTCCCTGTGGAATGCAACAGCTGTAGAAGGTGATTATGCGAATGTTTATTTTTTGAATACTATCTATCAGTATATATGGGTTATTGGCCATGCCTGGGGTCAAAATGGGGAGATATTGGCTAAGTTATTATTTTTTTTTGCGTGGTTTGGACCGAAAGAACGAGGCCAATATCCCGCCATCTTGACCGAACAAGCTTGGTCATTAAAAGATTTATTGTATGACTCAAAGGACGCTATTAAGACAGTAAAACGGGGGACGAACGGGCTATTCCGAGCGGTCAAGATGGCTCCATCTTGACCTCACGGGTAGCCAATCACAGCAGGAGAATTGATTCATCTTGACGGCCGAAAGAGCCAATCATATATTACGACCATTTAAATACAAGGTATAAATAGTTCTTTCCATATGTACTGTTTAGTGTGTGATGGAAACACCTTATTAGAGTTTGTATTTACCTCACTGACTCGACTTATGTTATCATCCCATGATTAAAGGTTTATTGCAAAACTTCAGTAGAAATATTAAAACTAATGCCGTCCAGCGTATTGATGATACTACCATCATTATTGGGTGATACGGTCAGGTCCTACTGCGTGTTCACCTGCCGGACGAATTGCTAAATACAAATACATAATAGAAATAAGAGATTTGTAACTTAATAGTTTCCGTGATAAGCTTATATAAAGCTATAGATATCACATTTATTCCTGTACTCTATTGCTTTATTGAAAATATTATGTAATTATAAATAAGGGCTTTATCATGTAAATGTATTTTCTTAGTTTATTGCACGGTATCACCTTTGAAGTGACGCCACAAGTAAGGTATAAAACATGAATTGACCAGTAGACGAGCGTCATATTGATGAATTTCAACAATTCAAACAACCAGCAGATGTTCCAGGGACGCGCGAGCCAAAATAACAACTACTGTATAACGCTTTCACTCAGGAACATTGCACAGCGAAGTTAGTTCTGAACCGTTAAGAATAACATCTATCTATTTACACACAATAAATTTACCGGCAGAGGGGCTGATGTGGTCGTGCATTCACAAAGTTAAAAAGAGAACGAATTTGGGTCTGATGTTGACATATTTACATAATTTTTTATCCTATTTTGTCCAATTCCGTCTGCGAAATTTACATCCATCCAACAGTGTCAGTTCAGTTGTATACGGCACTCAAGTTCTATTATATGAAATTAATAGTTACCATTTGCGGGGGACGATGAGAATTTGTTTTCACGAAATTTTGAAATTGCAAATGACAAAAAATTAATGAACAATGTTAAGGGGAACCAAGTTAAGGTTTATCACAGGACAAAACCATTGAATGTCAAATATCATTTGTGACACGAATGAAACCAGCCTCATAATATAACTGAATCGGAGAATTCATCTAAGAGTGGGAAATCCACATAATGCCAAGGAAATGAGCTTTGACTATCCGATAGAAAGGCTGCTCCATAAGTTTAGCAAAACTTCAATTCTTTTTTTGTAGGAATCTCCGTTCTGCTTGGTGGGTAGTTTGTTTAATTCGTAAGATAAAGGATTTTAAACTGTGTATAACTCCTAGTAAAACCATTTCAGCGTAAAATCAAATTGATAAGGGACTGGGTCAGAATATGCTTAACTTTGAAGATCTCATCTCTTTGGAAACACGGTGACCTTGCTCCAACTGGCATGTTTTGACCATAAGATTAGATTTATAAAATTTGCATCTTTCATAACCATCAATGATTTCCCCTTGTTTTAGTTCTGCTGATTCCCAATTTGTGTTAAAAAATGGTCGCGCTTTATGTTGGTTAAACATTTGTACTCAATAATACTGAAGGAGCGGTTTAACAAAACCAAAAAAAATTACTCTGATCAACCACAAAGGACGCGAACAGCGCAATAAACCAAACATATTACAAAACAACTAAATGTAGCCGACGGCAATGGCGGAAAATTGTGCGCTTTGATTGTACTTCTCAGTACTTGAGAAAGTGATGCGAATTTTGCTAACCAATCAAAGAGCGAGGTGAAGAAACAAAAATATAGGTGAATTACTTTCGACACTAAACATGAAACTGCTGTATCTTCAAATTCAAGTTATTGTTCTCTGCGAGGCTGCAGGAATAGTTGGACACAACGAAAGTACGCACAATTTCACGTTTGAAGGTAAGCCTGAGCTACACTATTCTATTTTCTTTAGACGTGAATCATTTTCCAACCTGTAATAAAACTGGTATACAGCTGTACGTCGTTAAACGTAGAAATAAAATATCGATACTGAAAAACCGCGAATGGTACCGCTCTCGTCGACATTCGAAAGAGGAGAAGAAGAGACAAAAACGAGAGTGGAAGAAAAGGCTTCAGGAGGAGCGAAAAAGGAAAAGACGAAATGCAAAGAAAGGAAAGCCAGCTGAGATTGACATGCCCGATGTGCGGCAGAACGAGATTAGTGGGGCCTGTGATGATGATCTTGAGTGCGGGAATTCCTGAATTACTGTACGAAGTTAAAAAGTGACGCAGAATTGCTAGAAGATTAAGTGGTTGGCGCAGTAATAGAGAGAAAGATTGGTTTTATTGGCTGGGAGGGAGGTCCAGAGGAACAGATCTTGATAGAGAAAACGAACCATTTTCCTGAAGATGCAATCGGAAATAAAGCAAGCCAGGGCATGAGCAGAGGAAAGAAAATGGCTGTTCTTGCAAAGCTTAAAAGGACAGACATTCCCATACAGAATTCAAAACATTTTCGCACAGAATCCAAAACCCTTGCACCGACAATTAAATGCACCACAAAAAGTCAAGCAAAAAATCGATGCAGCAGTGCGTCCAATTCAGTGCGCCAAATTGACCGGTCATTGATTATCAAAATTTCTCAAGAACCTGTTGGGTGTGGAACATTTGGACAGTGTTTCCGGGCTTGGTACCGTGGAAGTATTAAGGCAGGCATTAAGGAAATGAAAAGACGGAATGACATTTCGAAAGAGAGTCAAAGATGTAAGCTTGAGGTGCTTCACGAGGCTTGTGTATTGCATAGCCTCGGCGATCATGCTGGGCTTCCTTTTCTTTTGGGCATTTGCACTGAGCAGGAGCCATACTGTTTAGTCCTTCAATTATACGGCCATGGAGAGGAAAGCCTTACCCTTCACAAGGGAATCAGACGAAGACTACTAAAGAAAACAGCAACCGTTGGAGTATTTCAATGAGTTATTTGTAGTACTCTGGAATACATCCATGGCAAAGGGTTTCTGCATAACGACTTGAAATCTGACGTGTTACTTGAGCCAAAAGACGATGGATATCGTCCGATCATTATCGACTTTGGGAAAAGCGAGTAGCATATCTTCATTAGAATTAACCCCTTTTTTACCTTTCTTTGCCTTCCCCTGCCTTCCTGCATATTAATAAGTGTCTTCCTCCATATTAATCAAGTGCCTAGTCAGTGTCTTCCTCCATACTAATGAGCGTTACTCTAGGACAATAAAAACAATAGGCTTGCCTAGACTTTCCCGAACTCTCTTAACCATGATTGGTTCATGTAGAATCTATTATGTGTTCAAAGTAAAAACGCGCTTTTCGTTGGTAGCGTCAGCCTTGCTTTCCGCTCCGTTAGTCACTAATTATTCAAAACTAGTGATCCAAACTACCCTATATTTGCATACAAACTCTAAAGTAAAAAAACCCAGGGGAGAACCTTCTACCATTCAACAACGACAATAGACGGCTTAAGTTGTTTGGAACGATCAATATTAACATGCGACTAATATGAATTACACGTTTCTTGAGTGACAAACATAAACTTTATTGTCTTTTCTCAGCGAATACAAAAATGATTCAAATACACAGAGATTTGAAATGAATAAAAATACATTTATTGACAACGATAGATCCAACAACTACGAAATTCTTAGCACAAAGTATCAGGAAATTAGGATGCAATCAATCGTCTTCATCTTCGCTTGGAGGATAATGACTCATCTTAAACGTTTCTGAATCACTGTATTTCACTGCGTGACAATCAGTGCAGCAAATAAATCCATCCGTCGAGTGTTTATGATCAACAGTAATTTTGCATGCGCAGATCGGACAAATCTTATAACCATCATGCCAGTGGCATCTTGGGCATTTTACTACTGCAGTTTGGTAGATGTTTTCTCCGTTACAATGGTAGCAAGAGCCTTTTCCTTGAGACAAAATCTCTGGACTTGCGCTCTCTTCAGAATATTCAACTTCTGAATTTCCTTCATGTTCCAGATCAGAGTTTTCTGTCTCGCTGCCATTTTCAACATCACTGCTTTCGGAAACCATTTCTTCATCACCAGCCTTGCCGTCTTTATCTCGATAGGCTCGTTCTTTTTCCATTAGCTCAGCCAAAATTTTCTTGTTCTTTATCAAACGTTTATTAATTCCTAACTCTGCCAACCCGTCTATAAATGTTTTGAGGGCGCGGGGTTTGGCAACATCGTCGTTGTAAGGGAGTAACACATATTCAACCAGCTCTGAGATGTTGGTCACTGGTATTATTCGCTGGTTTCGAAGTAACTGTCCACGAGGTGTCCAAGACAAGATATCCTTGGAAGCCGCCATGCTGTGTAATAAATCGGAGGCCTGTTGTCTCGAAACAGCTTGGGAAAGTCCTTTTAAAACATCTTTCATTCGAGGTTCTTCGTCATCACTTTCCTCTTCACTTGTGTTAGTGTCATCATAATCACTCTCTTCCTCTTTATCCCAATCGACCTTTCTCTTCATATTGACCAGCACTCGCTAAAGACAAGAACCAACTGAACACACTACAGAGTAGTTCGCGATATTTACAACACTAGGGGCCCCAAGCTAGTTACAAATGGTATCAACAAATCTTGAATAAAGCCTCCACCCTCTTTAGCAAGGGTCTGCTTCTTTGTCTTGTAAGGAATACTTGGCTCAGCAAGATTAAGAATGCATCCTTGAATGGAATCATTTTACGCTTATCTTCTTCAGAGACTGGAATATTTCCACGAAGCACATTATAAATAATCTGCACTAATGCGTGCATCTGTTATGGAGTGGCTGTTTCTAGGAGAAACTTCCGCTGATGTTTAGGGCAACAAGTTAAGAGTTCAAGGAAACCGCGATTGTTCTTTACTACTCGAGACATGGTCATAGAATGAATCAAGGATAGTAGGCGCCAGTATTTATAGAGAACCCAGCTTAATTTACGACCAAAGTTCAAAGTCGTCCTGGTCTTGTTTCAACACAACTGTTTTACGTTTCTTCCCTAGAGGTAAACCACGAAACTCTACTTTTCTTTTTGTAGCTTTCCGAACACTCCCGGCCTGAGACACTAGATCACCAATAGCTTCGCTACTTCGCTTTGCAAGCGCTGTGTTAACATGATCTCCATCAAGAATATCTTGAGCGACTTGGGCACCGGTTTGTAACGCCTTTTTGCCGAGTACCTTAGCACTTTGTTGTAAATGAGGCATCGCCCATCGGAACAAACCTTTAAATATGGAACCTAAGGCGTATCCCCGCTGAAATCGGGATCCGTGGAAAGCCGGTAAATTACCTCCTTTTTGCTTAGCTTGGTTTAGATAATAGTCTTCGTACAACTTGGTATTTGGAATGTAAAGTTTCTTCATTTCTACTCTGACGAAAATGAAGTGTAAGAAACCGTTTCCCAAACTCGAATGACATAGTTTCTCCAGTGTCCCGCTTTATATTGATTTCAATATAGTAATAGAATTGAGCGATAGAATTGAGGAGGAGGAGGAAAACAATAGAATTGTGGTGGTGGTGGTGGTGGTGGCGTGGAGTTACAAACAATAATTTATCACTTGTTTGGCGCAAATTAGAATTTGGATATGATCAAATGCGTCTTACAACACTGGCCGGGGGACTTTTTACCAGACTGCTTGTTAATAATAATAATAATAATAATAATAATAATAATAATAATAATAATAATAATAATAATAAAAGTTCTTCAGAAACCTTGGTAAAGACCGGATATCAGTTGAAAAACCACCTAAGAAAGAAGCAACAGAAACATTTTGGCGTAATATCTTGGAGAACGATAGAGAGCACAACCATTCAGCAGAGTTGATATAGAGGGAGGAGCAGAAATATTCTGATACAGAATGCCAACCATGGGAGGACATAAGCCAAGATGAGTTGCAGACTGTTTTAAAGAAAGCAAGCAACTTGAAGTCACCCGGCCCTGATGTAGTTCCTAACTTTTGGCTAAAGCAATTCACAGCACTACATCAACACCTATTGAATGCATATAACCAGGCAATAGAACACCCAGAAAATCTGCCTGATTGGTTCACTACAGCACAAACATACTTACTACCAAAGAACAAAGACACAGAGAACCCTTAAAACTATAGACCAATTGCCTGTTTATCAACACATCCTACAAGGTGCTCACATCGATTTTAAACGAAAGAAGCTACACCCATATCACAAAGAATGATATATTGCTGGCAGAACAGAGAGGTTGTGTCAGGGATTCATATGGATGCAAAGATCAGCTCCTAATAAATAAACTGATCATAGAAGACTGTAAAAAGAAGAAAAAGAACTTGAGTACGACTTGGATAGACTACAGAAAAGCCTATGATAGTGTTCCTCACAGTTGGATACTGAAGACCTTGCAGATGTACAGATTTAATGAAAAACTAATCATGTTCATGAGAACCTCAATGAGCAACTGGAAAACTACGATGAGGCTATCTTACAATGATGGATGTATCACAACAGATCAGATCAAGATCAAAAGAGGGATCTTTCAGGGAGATTCATTCTCACCTCTGCTATTTTGTTTAGCGCTTGTGCCTTTAACATCAGAATTGGCTACATCAGGGTATGGTTACAAGATCTTAAACACAAGTGCTCCAATCAGCAATCTGTTTTATATGGATGACCTAAAATTGTATAGCAAGAACGAGCAAGAACAAGTTGGACAACTGAAAATAGTGAAACAATTCAGTGATGATATTGGTATGGAATTTGGACTCGAGAAATGTGCCAAAGCCATTTTCAAGAAAGGTAAACGGGCCTCAACTGGAAACATAGTAATAGATGATGACACAGAAATACAAGAGTTGGACCAGGAAGGAGTATACAAATACCTGGGTGTAGATGAAAGTGATGGTATCCAGCATAGCAAAATGAAAGAGAAGATAAGAAAAGAATATAATAGGAGAGTAAGATTAATCCTAAGAACTGAGCTCAATGAAAGAAACAAAATAGAAGCTATCAATAGTCTTGCAGTCCCAGTTGTGCAATATAGCTTTGGCATCATTGACTGGAAAATCTAAGAACTGAAGACGATTGACACAAAAACACGCAAACTATTGAACATGTACAAGATGGTACATCCTAAAGCAGATGTGCAAAGGCTGTACATCCCAAGAAAAGATGGAGGTAGGGGCCTGATTGATGTAGAAACAGCATTCAAAACAGCAACAATAGGGCTTGATCACTATCTGAAGCACAAAGAAGGGCAATATCCAAACAGGTGCTTGAACATGAAAGATCTAAAGCCAAAAATTCAATATCCAAGAATGCTACTAAATTCAAAAGGGAAGTAACAATGCCAGAGATTGAGAACAGAGAAGATAAATCTGCCTCTGAAAATGCTAAAGCCCTGAAACATGTGTTTTAGTCCAAGATGAAGTCAATGAAAGAGGAAAAGTGGAAAAACAAAGCATTGCATGGCCAGTATCCAAAGATCCTAGAGAAGCCTAATGTAGACACAGTCACCACAAACAAATGGTTGTCAAGTAATTTGAAAGGAGAAACAGAGGGACTACTTGTAGCACCTCAAGACCAGGCAATAAACACAAGAAACTACCAGAAAGTAATATGTGGCCAACAAGTGGATAGCAAATGCAGAATGTGTTCGCAATATGAAGAGACAGTGGACCGTACTGTATCTGGAAGTGAGGTATTAGCCAAAACAGATTACATCTCCAGGCACAATAATGCTGCAGCATATCTCCATTGGGGCATCTGTAAAGATCATGATATAGAGATTACAGACAAATGGTACGAACACGAGCCAGAGACCATGATGCACAATAAAGATAACAACATCATCATCATGTGGGACACGCCAGTCAATACTGATAGAACTATAACAGCGAACAGACCAGACATCATCGTTAAAGATTCAGTGAATTCCAGCTGCAAACTGATTCATATGACTGTTCTATCAGATAGAAACATCGCACTGAAGGAAACTGAAAAAAAAAGCAAGTACAAAGACCTAGAACTAGAAAGACAGAGAATGTGGCATATGAAAACTGTAATGATCCCTGTGGTTGTTGGTGCGCTTGGTACAGTGAAGAAGGGTATGGTAGAAAACATCAAGACAGTATCAGAGAGAGCCACTATGACAGAGATTCAAAAGATCTGCATGCTGGGATCTGCGCGAATCCTCAGAAAGGTGCTCAGTGTATGACAGAATGATTGACTTGAGTGACTGACGCTCTAGGTGCATGGTTTGCGCCCGGCTGATGCACAAAAAGAACATCAGCAAAAACTGTGATAAAAGAGACAATAATCATAATAATCATAGACTGTTTATTAAAACTCATTGCAGCAATATACACAATATAAGGCTGAATTACAGAGCTAGGTACAATATCATATCATACTAGAATAAAAATACAATAAATACTAAGATAAAACTACTAGAACTAAATTATGAATAAATCAGTACAAGTCACTAGATATACTTTTAAGTGACGAACTCTTGCGTGCGCTTAGTTTTACAAGAAGGACGCGTTGTACGGCTAACGCCAGATCTGAGATTGTAATTATGTACCAACTCCTCCCGTCTGGGGAGCATAAGGTGCAAGGGGTGGTTCTCATTCCGGAGTCTATCAATATAAACCTGGCACAGATGGGCGCGCCTCTCGCTTAGTGTTGTTAGATTGAGTGCATTTAATAATTTATTGTAATTCGTTAACGCGAAAATGATGATGATACGCATAACCTTTTTGTGAATGCTCTCGATCTTATAGGATAGAAAATCTGGTATATTTTGCCACACGGGGGCAGCGTATTATAGGACAGGACGTACAACGGTTGTATAAACCTTTGCTAGAGAAGCTGGAGGTGTACCACATTGCTTAAGGACTATTAAAGAGTAAAATCTCTTGTTTCCCTTTTTTACAATATGTTCAACATGATGGTTCCATTTCAGGTCATGACTTAAAGAAACACCTAGTAACTTATATGACAAGACTTCCTCAATTGAATTACCACCAATTACAATAGGATTCACAATAAAAGTATGATTGTCATAAAATTAATTAGCATTTCCCTGCACTTAGTAGGATTCAATTTCATTTTATGATCTTCAGAAAAGGCGTAAATATCATTTGTTGCAAAATTAAGCAAACTGACACTGTTCCTAGGGATTATTTCAAGGGCTGTTGTATCATCAACAAACTTAATTCTAGGGTTCCATGAGCGCAATAAATTATTTGTCGCATGATCGTAAACAAGATGACTCCTAGCTTGGTACTTTGTGGTATACCACCCTTGAGAGTTTTCCACTCAGATATAACTTTCTCAAGCCTCACAGCCTGAGATCTGTTTCACAGAAACACTGTTATCCAGTTTACCAGAACAGGGTGCACATGCATCTTCCTTAGCTCCTTAATCAGTACAGTGTGGTCAATCAAATCAAAACCCTTAGAGTAGTCAGTAAAAAGCAGCCTAGCACCACAGTTCCCTGTATCCACTGCCTCATACACCGCCTGCAGCAAATAGACTAACGCGTCGGTGGTAGAATATCCTGCACGTGCAAACTGACGTGAGTCGATCAGATGAGACACTTGTGTGATCAAGCGGTCGCGCGTAAATCCTTCAAGCACCTTAGCAAGAGTACACGTCAGAGCGATAGGTCGCAAATCGGTCTGTATCTGCTGCAGGGGTGAGATTTTGGGGATTGATTCAACAGTGAGGCCTTCAGGGCGTCAGGGAAGTAACCCTCAGTCAGGGATGTGTTGTAGATATCCTTGAATACTGGTGCCAGTTCTTGGGAAAAATTTTTTAGTACTCTATTCGGATGCAATCAGGACCAAAAGCTTTGCCGATCTTCTCAGCGAGAGGGCCCGAAAAGCTTCCCACTCAGATATCAGGAATTCAGGGGGACTTCCTGAGCGACCAGAGCTGGAGGCTCCAGAGGTGTAAAGTGGTCAGTCAAACTGATAAAAAAATTGTTCACCTTATTTGAAAGGGAGAGTATATCTGGGCAGTTGTGGTCCATGAACTGATAGTGCCAATCTTGCTCAATGTCTTTTCCAGTCAAGCGTTTAATATGATTCCACCAATTCCTACTAGACGAGTGATCAAGCTCAAGATCAGCAAATTTATTCCTATAGTAAAGACATTTAGCAGACTTAATTTCATTCTGGACCCTATTCCTCCACATCTTATAGCTGTTAGAGTCCTTGCCATGTTTATTGAAAGCCTCTTGCCTCTTTTTAATGGATGGCTTTAACCTTTTAGTAATCCAGGGTCTATCCGAACTATTGATCTTAACAGTTCTTCATGGTAATAGAAGATCAATAGCCCCTTTTAACTCAGAAGAAAAAAGCTGAAATTTTTCTTTACACAACACCGCTGCAAGGACATGGGACTAGTCCTTCTCTAACATCCATCTACCAAACGGTCGCCAGGCGCTTTCTCTCATAACTCTGATCCGCACTTTTCTACTCGTACGAGAGCTCAGAGACGAAGTCACAGGTCTAGCAAGGATGGTAAAGTGATCCGTGGCACCAACCTTTGGTAGTTGGGAAAGGCCGAATAATTTAAGCATATTAGTCAGAAACCAGTCCAAGGTCGCCGAGTCTCTGGGTTTAAATTTCACCATTTGCTTGATGTTTTTCGCATGGGTCAAGTTGTTCACATTAAACCCGGTTGATGTGGGGTTAAAGTCTCCGGTGATGATTACCAATGCGTTGGGCTGTTTGGCGAGTAGAGTATCGAGATTTGTCTGAACATGGTCACGCAATGCTGCATTCTCGATTTCACTATTGGCTGTAGAATGGTAAATAACACACAATATAATACATGAAACGGGTCTTGGGAGGCTGCACGGTCTTAATATCATCCACAGTGACTCAATTTTTCGATCAGCCTCGTGCAAGGGTAGGAGGACTTGAGATATAAGCAAACACCACCCCTACCGCTACCACCTTCACGGTCCCTTCGAATCAAGTTACAACCAGTCATGGCGACTAGTGAGTCATCAATGTGAGGCGATAACCAGGACTCCGTTACACAGACCACATCAGCCTTGCTGAGGGTCGCGACGAGCTGCATTTCGTCGATCTCATTACGCACTACCTGCAAGTTGGTAGACACAAGACTACCGGGAGGTCGTAAGTCTTCATATAAGGAATCTTTCGAAGCAATTTCTTGTCACGGGTATTGCTACGCAACTTAATCGACAAGGGTGATCGGGATTTCAAAGAGTTAGATTGGTTGTTCTCTCAAGGTCCTTTGACGCACTTTAAGTCCTGCTCTCACTCTCCGGCTATCAAAAAGCCCACTTGTCTTCAGGTCCAAAGCAATATCAGGGTTGAGTGACAAACTTTGTTTCCTAAGAGAATAAAGCTGTGATCCTGAATATCTAATGAATCGTGGTGGGTATATCCATGAGGTCTTTCCCACTTCAAAACTTTCCGCTTTTCTTTTTCACGACGAGCAGCAGTGAGCAGTGCCGTCGTACAGTGGTAACTAGCTAACCTTAGTGGTAACCAAACAAGATCTTTTTTCCTTCAAAATGATGCAATACAAAGAAAAAGAACGAAAATGCAGGGAAGGGTATGAACAGTATGATCAAGAACCTTGTGTATAAGAGTGTGCCACTGCCAAGTTTAAGAAAATATGTTCACTACCAGTGGCTCGAAATTCTTCATCTGCGTCCAGGTTCTACCACTAAAATTATTATTTTTAGCCATATCACAAGCTACTCATGCACAGACAAGACACTCGTTTAGTAAAAGGTTTTTATTAATATTTCTTTGTTTCTTTTAAATATGCGTTTTTCTAAATAGTTTTTGGATGAAAAATGTTGAACAACCGACAAAGAAGACAACTATCAAATAAGAGATTGGGAATTACGATGGAACTAAGTGAATACACGACGAGATGGATGGGAATTGGTTTGAAAAAGTACGTGATAAACAAAACGGAAATTACACCCAAAACAAGAGAAATGAACAAGTGGAATTGAAGATCAAAAAGGTGTAAAGTAAACGGATGGGAATGGGAATTTGAAATCACTTGATGTCACAAAGCAGGGCCACTCCCCTGAGAATCCAATGATCTGGACTCTGTACGGTCTTGAGCCACAGGGGAGTGATGTAAGTCAGGTCTGTACGCTGTGGCTTCTTGTACACAGGGCAATGGTAAAGCCTGGGATCTTTTGGTGCGGTGGAGTTGACCGCGTACACGTGTACCACCGGCAAAAGAGTGAACAGAACTTTGGGCTGAGGCTCGATGAGTTTACAACCACGGCGATCCCAACCAGCACCGTCCAGGTACAAGCCATAGATGTAGACACCTTCCTGTATTTAGAGCAACGGGCACTTTTGTTACAACATAAACGCAAACTGGCACAATGCACTGACAACAGAGAAATAAGAAAGAAGGTAACTCAATTCAATTCAAGAATTGAAAGAACTCAGCGGCGTGCCACCAAGTACATTCTTTAAGTTACCGTTTTCCTGCTCGGCCTTTTAAACCTGTAGATTAAAAGCCTTGTCCCTACTCTCTGTAACATACTGGCATGAATACTTGGATTTGGTATTTTTCTTTAAAATAACGTATGGACTTGCACGTGTAAATTCCTCCGTTCTCCCTGTCATGCGCATCCCAAGATCCACCAGATCATCAAGCAATAATGTTGTCAAATACTCGGAAAGTAAATGCAAAACGTATCAGAAATATTTCCTTCTCAGATCTACTAGAATATGGAACACCTTATCCGACGAACTTCTCTTGAATATCGACAACCTCCATTCTTTTAAATCTGTAATGCTAAAACACTATTTTACTGCTTGAGACTGTTATGACTGTGGCAACCCTCGTTATTTTAAAACGATTTCTTAAATGTAACCGTGCTCGTAGTTTTGCTCGTCCTGTAACATGTTGTCGTTAACTGTATCCATCTTAGTTTCTTTTACTGCAATTTTATAAATGGGCCCGCAGTAATTGGCTACCCGCTGTTGTGGTTACCCTGTCTATGGCGAAGCTAATAAAAAAATAGAATATTTAACAATTACATTATGAGCTGATGAGGGCGCAGCTCGAAACAGCTATCACGCATAGAAATCGAGAGCGAATAATCTAATTGTTTTAGTATAAATCTACCAGTCGTTCAAAACTAAACAAGTCAATTATCTAAATCCCCCTCGTAGACACTTCGAAAACCCGAAGAAGCGGCCGACATTTTGTTGACAATCGCTACTCACTATTTATCACAGAATAGATAGCAAGTAGCGTAATCAGAGAACGGCATTCGTGATAGAACGCTAGTAGATTTATACTAAAATAGAATAGAATAGAGTAGAGTAGAGCAGAGCAGAGCAGAGTAGAGTAGAGCAGAGCAGAGCAGAGAGAGCAGAGCAGAGTAGAGAGAGCAGAGCAGAGCAGAGTAGAGTAGAGCAGAGCAGAGCAGAGCAGAGCAGAGAGTAGAGCAGAGCAGAGCAGAGTAGAGTAGAGTAGAGTAGAGTAGAACACGAAAATTTGGTTTATCACGGAGTTGATAATGTAAATTGACCACCGTACAGGGATTCGATTAGCTGACGTTTCGAGCGTTAGCCCTTCGTCGGAGCGAATCGAGGAATTGTGGGTTGTGTATGGTTTATATACAGAAAATGGAGCTACGCTATTGGTGGTAACATGGTAACGTGAAAAACATGAATAAATTAATTGAATGAAAAGTCTCGAGCAAAAACTGATCTTTCAAATTGGCACTCTTAATCCCCACGGTATCAACGAGCGCTTTTCGTTCAATTAATTTATTCATGTTTTTCACGTTACCATGTTACCACCAATAGCGTAGCTCCATTTTCTGTATATAAACCATACACAACCCACAATTCCTCGATTCGCTCCGACGAAGGGCTAATGCTCGAAACGTCAGCTAATTGAATCCCTGTACGGTGGTCAATTTACATTATCAACTCCGTTGATAAACCAATTTTTCGTGTTTCACTCCCCCACCGACGCAGCACCACAGTTTCTTTAGAAACTAATCCCTTTATAGAGTAGAGTAGAGTAGAGTAGAGTAGAGTAGAGTAGAGTAGACTAGAGTAGAGTAGAGTAGAGTAGAGTAGAGTAGAGTAAATAAAATAAAATAAAATACAGATTTTGAAAATGGTTTTTTTGGAAATGACTTGAATAACCTTGTATTTTCAGTATTTAGACCACTTCCCCTAAAAAGCCCCAATCCAAAGCAACTACATAAGTTCCTAGTTTTTCTAATTATCTCAAATCGGTGAGAGTAGTAGTCAACCTCGAAATCTGATTGGCAGCTCCAAGGAGGCCTAGCGTTTGACAGACTGACAAGACGCAGTGAAAATTGCTGAAATAAATCCCCTTTCTCGATTTTTTTTTTGTCAAACGCGTCGGTCTCTAGGCCTTACTAAAACAATAAGACGGGCGCTCTCGGTTTCTATTGAAAGATTGCCGTCTAATTGTAATTAGCCTCTCCTTTTGTGCAAATGGAGCAAGTCAATCTCACCTCTGGCGGCGAGTTGATGTCCTCTTTCATTGCCCTGATAACGTCATTATGCAGCACGACAGAGTCCAGGGCCCAGCCCTTGTGCGCACGCGTGACCTCCTGTCTCATGGCGGTAAGGAAGCCCTGGGGGTTGAAGAAACCCGTCATCCAAAACACGTTGGGTCGGCCATTAAAAATCCAGTTTGAGAACTGGTTATTTCTCTCCAGGAACTCTGTGAACCAGAAACCAATGGTGGAAGACTCCCATGAGATCTGAAAAATTGCCGAAAAGGGACGAAATAAGAAAAAACGCACCTATATAAGTACCATGAACGGATTTGCAAAGTGGAATCGTAACAGCTGATGTAGGTTCCAAGGAAAAGACACAAGCTTTGCAGCAAATCTGGTGACTATAAACGCGAAAATACACATAATCATATTTAGTCATCTTGCTAGATCATAGTACTTAGTTACTTGCTGAGGTATCTCCTACCTTTCTCCATAGAGCAGGGACTCTAGCGTCGTACATATTGTCCAATGCATCGCGCAGGTTCTGTAAAACGATGGAATAGTAAAACACGTTTTCAAGATTTGTAACCAAACACATCACACTTTAACATTGGATGAATGGGGAGGGGGAGGGGGGGAGGGGGGTTAGTCTATGGGTGTATGTGTGGGAGAGACGTACCTCACTCATGATAATGGTTCCCTCAATGGCCAACTTGAGGTCAGTCAGTGTTTGCCGGACAAAGGTGATCACGCGCTGCATGCGATCAATCTCCTGTCTCAAAAAGATGTTCATAGACGCCAGAGCTCCCATCTTCTGAAGTCGCGCTCTCACCTGTAGACAGCAAGATTTAAAGGGTTGTTCATCTTACTGATAAACTGAGATCGAGCAAAAACTGATATGTGGTTTGTAGCGCTAAATAGATGACACTATACAAGCTGCAAAGAGATGACGAATGACTGAGCCACTGCCAAGCGGACCAGTCTCACCTCGTGTGGTACATAGTCATTTGGAAGTTTTTCCAGCATATCGTCCGCCTGCCTGGTCACCACACTCTCACGTGTCTCCCCAGATCCTCCCCCTGAGTCCTTGGATTGGATGCTCATGATAGTGTCAAGCACGTCTTTGGCAGTGTTGCTCTGATAACTGAAAACAGAGTAAAGAATTTCACAAACTTTATGTGACGTGGGCGCTTATTCAATCCGTTAAGTTAACAGTCAGTCCTAAGGATCAGGTCTGAGTTGTTCAAAGGGCGTATAAGACGCTATCCAGCGGAAAAACATGCTTTGGTTGTAACACGTTGTATGCGACTGAAATTATAATGATTTTAATAATAATAATAATAATAATAATAATAATTGACCACCGATACAACTAATGGTGTGATAAGAAATCCCCATAATTGCGTAAGGTTAGAATCATCCCTATTGTAATTGGCGCTCTTTGTACTTTTTATGATAACCTAGAGAAGTATCTGGAAGACCTGCACATTTCTCTAAGCATCCAAACATTACAGAAGTCAGTACTGTTGGGGTCGCGGGAATTCTCCGAAGAACCCTGGAAAGCTAAGGTGGTGTGTTACTACCTGCTGATTGGAGGATAATCCAGTGGCAACCACTGTGATATATTATTTATATAATAATAATAATAATAATAATAATAATAATAATAATATTTTTTTAATTTAATGCACAACTCTTTATTAATAACAATAAAAAAGAATACCTATTTACATATCGATAATATTAATTAATAACATTAATATTTTTTAAAAGATGCTTATCTAATAACTTTAATTTGCTATTAATTTCGTGGATTGAAAATAGATAAAATACATAAAAAGGAAACAAGACATCTCAGCTTCCAAAAAATGTGACAAAAAACTAGGCTAAAAACTTGCTTTATAAAAAGTCTAAAACATCGTATTAGGTATAAAAAAATATGACTACAAAACTGCAAAACACTTCTTGGCTCAGTATTCCTGGCTTTTAATAATAATAATAATAATAATAATAATAATAATAATAATAATAATAACAATAAATAATAAGAGCTCGTCATGTTTACTGAATAGTTTATTCCTCACACCAGAGGAACGTTCTCCGTATGTATTGCGCGGAAAGAAACATTCTGTTAATAGGAAAGTACCCAGTTTATTGTAGTTCTCTTCCCAACCACACGGATGTAATAATAATAACAACATTTATCTAATCGCGATTAAAAAGTTCAGCAAAGCTGATGTGGTCGTATACACATAAGTGGGCTGTGTACCAATTACGATGGTTTAAAGCCTACTCACGTGATGTCAGCATTAGGATGCAAGCCAAACACCTGGGGAGTATCCACAGACGGAAATGCTTGGATGGCTTCAAAGAACTGTTCCAAGCTGCGACATTTGGGGATTTTGTAGCCAGTGTAAAAACAAAAGTCGTCACTGAACATGTGCTCTCCGAACCACACCTAGCAAATAAACAAGTGCTTCAGTGTGTGATCCCCAGTTAGTGGAAACGCACTGTCAAGAAAATTCGTCTTAGCATAGTTAAGAGTTAGAATCTGGGTGAAACTACAAAGGTGATTAGAAGCAGTTGAGCAGGAGGAAGCAAGCACAAAAACTCAACCAGCGAGCGGGTATGACAGTGGCTATGTATGTTAAAAATTAACTGCGTTTTGGATTAGGTGATGAGGTGATAAGGCCTAGGTAGATCATTAAAATATATACAAGCGATAAGGTGATGAAGTGATGAGGCCTTGGCCAGTAAATAATTGTTATTCGAACTGCCTTAGTAAGTCTTATAACAAATGATTTGGAAATATACGAGACAAGAAATATAAGTGATAGAAACCGACGTTTCGGTGCATCTTGCGCCATTATCAAGGTTACATAATTAATGATAAAAAGCGGTTTGTGAAAAGGCTAAGTTGAAGCCAATTTGCATAAAAATTTGACTGCCTTGTTAATGAATGCTTTGTATTCAAGATCTTAAACCAGCCCTGAATGTACAGTCTGATGCTCTTCGTGCTAAACTAATTATGTAATTAGCTTGGCACTTTTTTACGCAAATTCGCTTCAACTTAGCCTTTTCACAAACCGCTTTTTATCATTAATTATGTAACCTTGATAATGGCGCAAGATGCACGGAAACGTCGGTTTCTATCAGTTATATTTCTTGTCTCACGCCATAGTAAGTACCTAGGTAAATCATTAATGTGGATTTCCTACAAATTAATAAGTGGATAGGTATGCTTATGAGCCTCACTCTTAAAAGGGGCACTGTCGCCCAGTTTGGATGGATTACAACTTGAAAATGTTACATTAACTTTTTCAAGTCTTGTCATTGTGTCTTGGAAAATAATACCACTTTCTTTTTCTTCCAAGAAATCATTAGAAATCTATGTCTTTGTTGGTACACGGGCAATTCGTGTAATAGAAAAAGTACTCAAACAAAATTTGAACAAACTTGGAGAATTTCCGTGACAATGGTTCTTTAAGCCTGGTTTCCATGTGACTGCAGACGATCGCGGACCGCGGATAGCAAAACATTCTGCAAACAACTGCGATCATATGGAAACACACTTCTGCGATCGTGATCGCAGACTATTGCAGAAGATAGAACCATCGATCAACTGCAATCGTGCGATCATATGGAAACCAAAGTTCTGCGATCCAAACATACCCCATAATGTGCCGAATTCAGAACCAAGTTTCCAGAAACAAAACTCGCGCGTCTGTTTGTTGCAACGCTTATCATTGCCATAAACACGCGCAGCTAAGAGTGAACACGGCTGCGTTAGTAACAAGACATTTATGGCAATAGTTGCGCTGTACGAGTGTCTTTACAACCGAAACAGTGAAGATTTTAAGGATAAAGGGGAAAAAAGCAAGGAGCTGGACAAAAATGGGAAGAAATTCAAGGTAACTGCGAAAGATGCGAAGAAAAAATTCGTAGCGAACGACAATGCTACCAGCTGGATCGGGACGATATTCTGTTCATTGAGAATGTCGGAACTGTTTTTTCTGACAATAAACTCACGGATTGATTCAAGCACACTGATAAACACAACTGTGTTAATCGGCCGCAACTCTCGCTTACAGGTCAACAAACTCGCTCGCCATGTGCTCTCGAAATCCTCTCTATCCCATAATGTTTTGAAACGATTTCCAGTCCCTACCGAGCGCGGGCTGAAGACGCCTGACTAATCTTACAATGAATGCTAACAACGAGTTTAAACAAAGCAAGAAAGCTAAAATTTGCATAACTAGAATCTCGACCCACTCCCCTATTTGATCTAAGAAGTTAGATCAAATACTCCAACCGTGCTACGTTTAGTGAACAGCGTTCAATGTTCAGTTTACAATGTTCAATGTTCAGTTTTCAGCTGCTTCCTCGCATGTAAGACGGCGGATATAATTAGCTGCTATAATGGCTGCATTCCTAATAAAAAACTGTGTTTAGCTTGCTCTGTTGTACTCTCATCACCCAGCCCTTAACTTGCTTATCTGTTTCACTGGTGGTTAATGGTCCCGACAGGCAGTTTGCCTTGCTTGACTTGCAGTTGTGAATGTACCTTGCCACCCATGCTGTGATACGAATGGTTTGCCAGAATCCATATTTCTGCAGGATCTGTTCTAGGCTCTCCTCTTGTTCCACAGCTACTGAAATTCTTCCTTGACTAACTTTGCTTCTGCTTCTGTTTCTTTACTCGGCTCAGTTTGCACAGGTACCGGCCACATTTCTGGTTTGGAAAGCCAGTCTGGTCCCTTTAGTCAGAGTTTCCCTGCTCCCCACATCTGCTGCTAGACCCTGGTTTGTGCTCGACTCTTGATACGCTACCGCGTACACAGCCGCCGCTGTTCCTGTTCCGCTAGTATCACCAAACACGTGCAAATCAATAGCCTGGACTGGTTCTTTGGCTGTAGCTAGACTGCGGGGAATTCTGACTTCATCGGGCAGGCTTTTTTTGAACTTTCCCCATTGTTTCTCCAGTTTCTCTGGTAGCACTGCATCCCAAGGGATGTGTTGCTCACATGCCTCTCTATAGATCATCTTTCCTACCAATGTTGTGGGGCTGGCTACACCAAAAGGGTCAAATACTGAAGCTAAACTCTTCAACACTTCTCTCTTACTGGTTTCTGCAGAATCTCTGGTAAAGGTCACGGCTAGGGTATCTTCCTCCTTGTTCCAAGGGAGTCCTAAAAGCTTAGCTTATCTCTCAGTACAGCTTCAGCCTCCAGTTCTGGCACATTCGAATGCCATTTATACAACTCAAACCCTGCTTCACCACAACACCTTGACTGAAACCTCCTTTAAATTACACCCCTGATCAACAGTATCCGTTCCACTAATTACGTCATCAACATACAGACTCTTCATAATCTCCTCAACCTCTACAGGATATTTAGCCTTCATGCTCTCTAGGTGTTGCTTCAGAGTTCCTCCAAGAAGAAACGGTGATTGTATCAAGCCAAACAATGCCCGAGTGAATCTCAAAACCTCAACTTGTGAGGGGTCCTTAACTTTTATTCAGTGAAAACTTAGGGCATCACGGTCTTCTTCCTGAATCCGTTTGAGGTCAGCACAAAGCGCAACTGGTTTAAAACGTTTCCGGACTAGAACACTCCAGAGTAGGTTTTGAAGTGGGGGCCCAGTCTCCAGACTATCATTCAATGACGGACTTGTTGGACTTGCTTTAGCTGATGCGTCGAATACTATTCGCATCTTTGTGCTCTCTGCTGCTTCCCTTACCACTGCCTTGTGAGGTAGCTAACACTCTATTTCTCCCTGTGGCTCATCGTTCACTCTTTCCATAATGCCTTGTTCAAGTTGGTCTTGGATTATCTGATTGTACTCATCCAGGTGTCCAGGTTGTTTCTCCAGTTTCTTCACAAGGTTTTCTAGTCGGCGGAGACTTCCATTACAGTTGTTAGGCAAGGGTGCGTGGCCAGCTTTCCACAAAAGACCAGTCTCGTACCAACCCTCTGGATGACGTACCAGCTGCTCTTGGAATTCACTGTATACTGCCTGCTGATCACCTGCTGGTTTACCTTCTAAACCTAACACATCAAGGCTACACAATTGCTCATAGTCTGTCGAAGAACTTCTGGTGAGGTACACACTACTCAGGTTGGTCTCTGCACCAGGGGACATTATGGTCCAACCAAAGTATGTGAGCTCTGCTATTGGTTCGCCTGGCTTACCAACTCTCGGCACTGAGCTTGTCTTCAGCTTTGCATATTCACTGGCACCCAGGATCACATGAACCGGCAGCTCTTGCTTTGCATCTTCATCATCCATCATTACCCCTTGTAGATATTGGTGCTGTGAGATCATTTCTGTGTATCGCGGGTTGGGATCTGTCAGCAGGACACCTTTGTCAACTTTACTCAGGGTAGTGGGCAGGCTGAAGTTTCCCTTGATGTTAGAGATTTGCACCTTATACATTTCTACTTTCTAACTCGTTGTCGTCATCATCATCTCGATTCTTTTGTACTGCTTGTGATCAGGTTGCCTGTTCTGTTGCTCAATCAGTGTAGCCGATGCGTATGAGCTGCCCGCACCAGTGTCCAATAGTGCTCTGCACCTAATTCCTCCACTTCCACGACTACTACTGGATACGCCACTAAGCCCTCCGCTGTTGCTAACATTAACTGGCTAGAGTTCTTGTCACAAATTGAAGTGTGATGTTTGCCATTACACTACTGGCAATTGGTCTTGGACAGACATTCGGCAGCTCGATGTTTTGTTCCGGTACAGTTGTAGCATAACTTGTTGGTACTCAGATATCTTCTTCTCTCTACTACCCTTTGATCCTTTCACAATCAACTGATCTATGTTCCATTGATTTACAGTAAACACAAGGTTTGGGTTTCCAATCCTCTTGTTTAGCTTGAAATGCCCGATCCCCACCTTTGTCATGCCTCCCAGAGTTCCCACCCCTGTGGTTATCCAGGGGCACTGGGTTTCTCTCACATCACTTTCTCAAAGCCTCTACTAACTGTGGAAACCCCCACTCTTGGCAATCTTCGTCTCGCCTCACGAGGTCAGCTCTGATGCCTGGTAATTTGTCTAAAAGGTCTAACATATCCTCTAATTTCTTTCTCCTTCTCCATGCTCTCTAGTGTCTGAATGTTTGTTACCAGCTTCTCATAAAATTCACTGATTTTCACTGGGTTTGTTCCTGAGATGACTGGCAGTCCCATTATGTTCTGCATATGTGCATTGGCCACTTCACTTGGTCTCCCGTATTTGGTCTTCAGTATGTTTTTGCTCTTACATAACCCTCACTGGTAAATGGTAACCCATCTAGATCTATGGTGGCTCTGACCCTTGG
>JAEMWC010001994.1:50000-72694 GCA_016490735.1 Pachyseris speciosa | reverse complement strand
TTTCAACTAGAATGTCTGTCTCCAACTCTTGTTCACCAATATTAGCCAAATATTGAGAACGCTTTTAAGATTCTGGAGAAACAGCTGCAAACCCACGTCATTTCTTTCTCGTAACACACTCGACATGACCTTTTGTTGACGAGCCGCCATGTTCTTAGCACATGGCAGAGAACACTGCCGCAAAGACGTATGGGACAAAAAACACAAAATAAATTACAAACACACACAAAATTAATTCCAAACACACACAAAATTAATTCCAAACATACACAAAATTAATTCCAAACACACACAAAATTAATTCCAAAACACAACAAAATTAATTCCAAAATACACAAAATAATTCCAACAACACAAAATTAATTCCAACACAACACAAAATTAATTCCACACACACACAAATTAATTCCAAACAACACAAATAATTACAAACAACACAAATATAAGTCTTCTAAAAATATAATTAATAGGTATGGTAATTAATTTGGCGGTTAAACAAATTGTTTTAGAAATGCAAAATATTAATTCTATCAGACGTGTAAATTTATAATTCATGCACAGTTAAAAATTATATGCACCATTTTGACCAGAACGGGCCTCCATAAACTTTTATAACTGTTCACATTAGGGTTATCTAAGCTGGGCGTGTAGCAGGGACATGTAGCAGGACCAAATCGCAGAGTTTGCACACTTGTGAAAAAGTTGCCGGGATATGTTTCAGGGACGTGTTGAAGGGACATATCCCTTCGTGTGTGTTGACACTTTTTCTCTCGTGCACATAAATTTTGTGCAAAATTTGTCGCCGCAACATGTCCCATGAAGTTCAACAAGTTGAACTCCGTGCAACATGTTGCGGGACACATTTTGCACAAAATTCATGTTGCACGAGTGAAAAAGGTGTCAACGCACACGAAGGGATATGTCCTTCAACACGTCCCTGAAACATATCCCGGCAACTTTTTCACAAGTGTGCAAACTCTGCGATTTGGTCCCTGCTACATGTCGCTGCTACACATCCCTGCAACATGTCCCTCTGTGTAATTAACGCGATTTTGTCCCTGCTTCATGTTGCAGCAACATGTTCCTGCAACATGTCCCTCGTGTCCCCATGTCCCCCCCTTTAATCGGTACCGGCCACATGTATTGACACCTACGCGTATCGAATTTCATGTTATTATGCGTATCTGGCAAAAACATGCAATATTCAGAACTTTAGAGGTCGGCCAAGTTTTCTTCATCGAACATTTGTTACTTATTGCGAGATATTGTAGTGGTGTGGTCAGTCCTTGGCCATTGTTCTTTCTCAAGCGTTGATTTCTGCGAATCGCGGCCCATCTGTCAGTTGTAAGAGGTTCGCATTTCTTCGAGTAGCTGAAGGAATAAGTAAACGATGTACCTTCTAGTAATACCCAATTTTTTTTTTGTGGTAATTTTTCCTCGTGGTGTCCGCCGAGAGGCCCGTGCCCCGTGTCATACACCCCGCCCCGTGTCATACACAAGTAAAGAAATAAATTTTCTGATACCGGCGCCGGGACTTGAACTCGCGACCTTCAAATCCCATCCCCGGCCTCTTGTCCGATTGCGCTGATGAGACATCTCTTGCAGTAACGAATGAATTTTGCAGTAAATAAAGTCATTAGGTCGGTCACGCATCGTCTCTTTAAAATCCGTTTCAATACCCAAGGGTTACAGAGAAAAGAAATGTTTTGTCAGAATTGAATTACTCCAATGTACATCCAATACCAAAGGAATTTATTTGAAAGCGTTTATTTTGAGCAGTATTTTACAACACCGATGAGTGGGAGTCCGATCTTAACTCAAGCTGTTCGGAAGACGGTAAATGATTTTAAACTGAACTTGTAGATTTTGGTGGCCATAAAATACAGGGATGAGAGTCGGGAATGGCGAAATCCTTTCAAAAAGAAATGTTACATCAGAATTGAATTACTCCAAGTACCTTTTATACGAAATGAAATTACTTGAGCGTTCCTTTTCACCCGGTTTTTGAAGATAAACAAATAATTGATCGGTCACGCATCGTCTCCTTAAAAGCCTTTCAATGCTCAAGGGTTACAGAGAAAAGAAATGTTTTGTCAGAATTGAATTACTCTAATGTACATCCAATACCAAAGGAACTTATTTGAAAGCGTTTATTTTGACAACACCGATGAGTGGGAGTCCAATCTTAACTAAAGCTATTCGGAAGACCGTAAATGTTTTTAAACTGAACTTGTAGATTTTGGTGGCCATAAAACACAGGGATGAGAGTCGGAAATGGCGAAATCCTTTCAAAAAGAAATGTTACATCAGAATTGAATTACTCCAATGTACCTCTTATACTAAATGAAATTACTTGAGCGTTCCTTTTCACCCGGTTTTGAAGATAAACATGATGGTGCAATACCGGAAGTACTAGTGATGGTGCAATACCGGAAGTGAAATTAACCAACACAGCTCTTTTGCGTGGTGTTGTTTGAACATAGCTTAGATCGGTTATCGTCGAGAAACTGGTCAACGGATCGAAGACAGATTTATACCAAATTGTTCGCTTTCTTTAAAATTGTCAACCAAATCGAAGTGCCAGTGTTTTGTCAAGCTTCCACTGGCCTTGGTTTCTCGCGTAGCGAATATCCATAGAATCGGTTCAGTACTTTTCCGTGTTAAATTGCAAAATAGGTTTACAGCTTAAGCGTTGACAAAAGAAAAAGAAAAACAAGTGAAAAGGAACAGAAAAAAAAAAGATAAAAGAAAAAAATAATCTCACTAGGGCTCGAACCACCAACCATACGCTACCAACGCAGTAGGAAAGGAGCGCTTTATCCCACTTGGCCACTTAAATCATCATAAAACTAGTTGTCGAATTTTAAATTCTTTATCATTCGGAGTCACGAATTGTCTGTCATGCCAACTGAAAGGTGACAAAAATTGAATTACGATCAACTTGAAGTTATCCTGTGCATTAATCCGGCTAGGGTAATCAAAAAGGCCGCTTTTAAATTCTCGCAGAATTTCTTGTTTGTAATTGCTCCATGTTGCTCCCGATTTGCTCGAAAGGTCTATCGAGTGATCAGTCAAGCGACGAGCTCATTATCTCTGATCTTGCGAGACGCGATCCTCGACTCGATTCTCGATAGCTGAGCCTCGATCCTCGATGCTCTAAACTCGCAGGAATCGAGGAACGAGGATCGAGTCAAGACTCGAAAGAGACTGTCAAGTTACTTTTAACCGGTTCTGTCGGTGAAAGTGGCATGGTACGTTGTGTCGGTCATCATTTCACAGTAGCTGTAAATAATCACAGTGAATGAATATATGTAGATGATTTGAGTGTTTCAGTCTCGTTGGCACTTTATCGATAGGTATACCTAGTATCATGGTAAAAAAATGTTTGCGCAAGGCCGAACTACGTAAACTAACAGATTGACAACATAAAAAATGATGATATTAAAGTATATATGTCGCAATAAGATAAAAAATATATGAAATACTGAAAAGAAAAAAATGCTAATAATTTTCTGCGCGACTGAGAACGTGATTTTCACTGAAGAACTGCGAAACCTCCTCGTGTGCTTTCACAATATTATCAATTTACCCAATCTAGGAGGTGACTATGTGACTTACACGGAGTTGGAGAACTCGCCAGAGCTGAATTTGATTGTTCATTTCGTTGGAGAAGCCGGCCAAGTCACTCAGTTGTTTCCACAAAACATCTTGCGTGGAATGGGATATCCGCTGGACATACAAGTGACACTGAAGGTGTGTTCATCGCGTGATTAGTTGCAAAGTGAATAAAACACGTTTGAGGAGGCCTTCACACGTATCAATTAAGACTGACCAAGAGAGCTGTACTTTAAATTAATCTCGACCCTCAGCTCTAAGAAATCATACTTAAGGACGTTCGCGCTGATTGTTTATGCGCATCTAAACTGCGCAGGTAACGCAACAGTATTATGTCACGTATTAGTCACGATTGACTTGTCAACAACTAAACAAACATGGCGCCGTAAACTTCACACCAATTTTACTCGTTTAGATCGTTGGTGACCCCTACCTTTTTTCACACGAACCATTTACTCTACTTAATCTCTACCAAAAGTGATGAAATGAGAAAAATCTCACTGTAAGAACTTACATTTTTTTTAAATTTTCTTCCGTTGTGCCATCAAATTCCGGAAGTGGTTAAAACGGTAGCGCTTATGAGGACGCTCGTTGAGTATTAGATTCAATGTTTACGACATCCCTAATGGAGTGAAATTATTAAAAAATATCCACTCCTTAAGACCTATGCAAAGAAATATTCACTCAACCAATTTATTTCTATGATTTTTGATGGCTAATTCGATGAAGCTATACTTCGTTATTATATCAAATGTTCAAGCAAGCAACCGTGGACAATAATCCTGCTGGTATACGTTGGATCAAACTGGTGATCTGATCGGCGTAATAAAATCAACAAAGAGTATAAAAGCAAGGGCCGATACAACGTAGAATGGTTTTAAGTTTTGTGTACTATATTTCGGCTGGCCAAACCAGCCTTCTTCAGGTGCAATGAGAATTTACATTGGAACGGGTGTTTATGTAGTAATAAACCGGAAAATGATTGACAGTGTAAAATAAAATACTAGAAAAAAGTGTAAAAAAGATAAACTTCATGACAAAAAAATTAACTAATATGTTTGTTTGCGGATGTTAAGACCTTCAGGATCAATTGTTCTGCCTTTTGAAATTAAAAAAGCTTCTCTGGCCTTACGGATTGAGTCTCTGTTAGAAAATATTTTCTCAATGGGGATTAATTGCATGTCGTTAGCAGTGTGGTTAGGAGAGGAGAGGAAATGTTCCGTGACTGTGGTAGGTTTAGATTTGGTGTTAGGGTTATCTATGGTACGGCGGTGTTCATTAAATCGGCCTTTTAAACGTCGTTTAGTCTCTCCTATGTATTGGTTGCATTGAATCATGTAGAGGAGGAGAGGAGATTTAATATGGCGCGTTTCACCTGTAGAAGAGAAAGTATAGCTTGTGAGTCCATCTGAAATGTAGGGACAAGTGGCGCAATTTTTACCGCAACGAAAAGAACCGGAAGGGAGTTGTGGGTGCGAATTAGTAGAATTAGAAGAAAGTTTAGCTGTGACTAGTAGGTCACGGAGATTAGGGGAACGTCTGAAGGCAAAAACAGGCAAATGCTGAAAAATGTTTTTGCAGCGGTTAGAAGACGTTATGGATATCATGATTCGTTATTATGGCCGATTTATCACAAATAGGGCATTTTTCCAGTGCCCTTTCCTCCGAAACATAGTCGGTGACCCCCATTTATTTTTTTTAAATTTTGGAATAAGTAACTCGTGTTCTAACTCTAGGCGAGAAGTGAAAAAATTTCCACAATGGGAAGATTTTCGCGCGAATGTCCTTAAGTCATAATGTACTCGGATTATCATTAACAGAAGCACATGTCACTGATCGTGCTACAAATAAACTGATAAATGAGAAAGGCCCCGGAGAATACACCGTTTTGCTAATGATCAGTTCCTGGTGAATTGTGGGTAGATCCAGTCCTTTGTGGAGGCAAACGGTCAAAATTACAATTTCAAATATAATTACGTCCTAAAATGGCCGTCTGCCTCCACAAAGGACTGATCTAGCCACAATTCACCAGGAGCTGATCATTAGCATAACTGCCTTCCAAGGGAGGTTGTATATGTATATTAGTGCTCCTTCTTCGGCAATCCCACCCATATTTTTAATAGCCTCGCGTGTATTTAAGAAAGGCCTCTCTGAATAGCTTTCAATTTGAAATCAAAATGGCACGCTAATTGTAAAATAAAAGGAAAAATTGTCAATTATTTAGTTATACCCCATAAAGCAAATGCTTTCATTTTTATGCACCACAATGCTAACAACTCTTTTTGCTTTGTCACGACTTTGAGCATGTGCAAAATAACAGTAATGCTACTATATATTTTTTTTGGTTTTCTTCTTTTACCTTTCTGTAGCCTCCTCTCCATTCATTAGGCTGTCCCAGAATCCTCGTGGGACTTATGTACAGTAGTTTACAGGAGATTGAAGTGGATTCCCGACATTACAAGCAGAACACAAGTCATCAACCCGGACAGGGATTTCTTCACATCCACCTCTTCAGAGGACGAGACTTACCACAGGAGAAACATAGTACATCGGAAACCTTCTCAAAGTGGTCAGTCGGCCAATCAGACGCTAGTGTTGTTGAACTGAATTTAGTTTTCAACCTTTTACTGAGATGGGGGGCAGGGGGGAGTTGAAGAATCGAAGTTTGCCACCGACACCGTTTGTCAAATGTTAAGACGGTAGAAACATACTACGCGAAAACAGTGTTCTGAAAATAAACCACATAGATGTCCCAGGGAGATCATTATCATCATCCTTGTCGCGCCATCACAGGGCGCAGTCAAAAGCTTTCCATCCCTGTCTACTTTTAGCTGGTTGTATAACAGTCCAGCTTTTCCACGCAAACTCGTTTCTTTCTTTCCCTTCCCCAGGAGGTACTCTGTGATATCAAAGACTCGTTTTCCCGGTCTTTTTGCAATTTAGATTTTAAGCGCATGTGTACACAAGTGAAGTTTAAGGATCTTAATCATGCGTGGCCCAGAATGTGGAGACTATTTTTCAATCTTTTTCTTCTCAGTTATCTTCTGCCAGATCCCAAGAAAACAACCAAGTGCAGAACAAGGCCACGAAAAGGAAAAGATCCCTTCTGGAATGAACAGTTTCTTGTAGTCGGCATCAATTATCATGAAATCAAAAGGAGGGCATTAGAGATATGCATAGCCGACAACAACACGTCCATCGGAAAGAAGGCGAAGTTCATCGGAGGTGTTCGTCTCAGTCTCGGGTACAAGGCAGTCGTGAGCGCACAGACCAAACAAGTGAACCAAGTACTTCGGTTTCTGAAAAGCAAGGGAGGGGTGAGTGGTGCAATGACACATGGTAAGGATGAGACAGGGGAGGGGAGAGATGCGCAGAGGAAAGTATCTTTCAGTGATAAGGATACTGTGATAGGAAAAGTGAACATGAGCACCCTGAAATGGAAGGAAGCGAGTTGGACCAGAATGGCAAGTGAGGGCACAAATGGGAAACAAAGTGAAGAGGTAAATGAAGAGGTGGAGACTTCAAACAAAACCACAGAAAATGGAGCAAAGGAAGATGGAAATTGTTCCACTGTCAGTGATGACGCGAAAACGAATAAAATTGAGAATGAACCACAAGAAATGTGTTCTACGTCGAGCACTGACGAACTAACCACAGCCTTGCCATCATCTCCAGATCCGAGTCTGAATTTAAAATCAGGGATTGGTGCAGGTCATGAGACATGTGAGGATTACTTGGAAACAGCTGTTCCAGGAAACGCCGAGACGCAAAAATCAAGCCCTGATACAGTCCAGATTACAAATGAGACCTCCGAAAGTAGCTGGGAGTCCGGATCAACGGAGATGGAGAGTAAGAATGACTCTCTGATGCAACAGCGACTTTTCCAGTCAGTATTAAGTTCCATCAAACAATTAGAGTTTGCGTCTTGGCTTAGAAGCGATTGTGATGAGGTAAAGGAATCCGTGTGGCTCTCAAGCAAAGGCAAAGAAGATGACCAGAATCAAGTTAACCCCTCTGATAATGATAACGATTTTGAAGAAACACGAGGAGTCTTGTTAGCCCCTTATGGCTGTCAACAAGAAAATGAGAACGTTGATTGCACAGAATCCAACATAAGATTGTCTTCTCGAATTGCTGAAAACGGATCAGAGAAAGGATTAAAGGGTACGGAAATTAAAACCCCCGCCACCGGTGAGTTCACGAGCAGTGGAATTGATTTAAATGTCATAACGAAAGCGAACGACACTCAGAAAGCCGAAAAGGAGGACGTAAGATTACCGAAGTTAGCCGAGCATTCTCGAGGGGAAAACGACCGAAGATCAGACCAACAGAACGGCAGCAAGACTGTAAGCAAATCAGAATCTTCAAGCCCTGAGAAAACTACCAGGAAAGACCTGCCGCTAAAGAGTGCTTCCAACAAGAAGCTTGGGCCAATGGAAACTATTCAAGGTAACAATGCGTTTGAAAGTGTATCTGCTTCACAACATGAAGAAATAAACGCAGAGGGTCTAAAAAGCGAAAGTACAGTCACACACACAGAAGCAAGGAAAGCCTCTACCAGTTCAAACGAAATGAAACGAAGCCCTTCTTTTACACTCAGAGATTTTGGAAAAAAACTTAACCTGCGACGCAGGAGCAAGCCTGGTGACGAAACAGCAAAGGGATCAGAGACAAACCTGGAGACTGGGGCAAATAAGATGATGTTGGATGCTCAGGGACTGGAAATAACGCAGTGGAATCTTTTGGTAGAACGACCAAAACAGTGGCATTACTGTTGGCACATATTAAGATCAGAAATGAACATCTTACACTAAGACCTGTTTATAGTCATGTGCTACTTTTAGACGACTGAGGGATAAATTGGTGCATGTAGAATAAAGTAGATATTTATAGAAAGGGGTTGTGAGAATAGATAGCGTGGAATTACTTGGTGATTCAGAATAGTTTAACCGATTTCTGCCTCCTTTAGCCTACACGTGTAGGGAGTGACAGACGCGATAGAACCCAGTCTCCCACGGTAATAAAATAATGTGAGACACCGTGATAAGACTTAGCACGTGACACGTGACACCGGAGATTCGCTTGATCTGAGATCAAGGAGTGCTTTTTTTTTTTTGTTTGTTTTTGTTTTTAATCGAAATATGTTCCAACTGCCATTCTCACTGGACACGGTTCTCACTCAGAAATCTGTTTCCTTGGCGGTAGCTTCTAAATGGAGATGGGTTCTACTCCTCGCAAAGGAGATTTTGGTAACAGACAACTTGTAGTCCGGCAATTAATTTCAGTTCATCCTAAAACATTTTCCAGGAGTTACAGGTATTTATTGAATATTACAGATACTATAGCAAAATGCGTAATTATCGGTCCATTTCAGGTAAAGAAGAAAAATAAGATTAAGGAGTTGGGCCTGGTTAAGAGAGGATAATTATCCCGCGAAATCGCGCGGAATGTCGTAGGCCATTGGCCGAGTTGGTTAAAATCAGGGGATATTCTGCAAGATTGAGCGGGTTGATTGTTTTATTATTCAACACAATGATAGCGAGGCAAAGTTTAATGAGTTTATTTAATTAAGGAAAGCAACAACAACATTTATTTACAGGCAACAAAGTGTTTACAGTTTTTCGTTAGCTTCCACTCGCAGGTATTGAAGCCTAATCGAGCGGGTCGAAAGCGACACAAATATAAAGCAAAGAAAAAGTTTACATACAGTAACAACTTAACAAAGCGTTCCACCATTTTTCTCTCGAACCCATGAAATTACGTATATATCGCAGAATATCTGTTGAACACGTAGGACGAGTATTATGTGCACCATATTTGGAGGGATTTACATTGCGTTGAGTAATAGAGAGAGAGAGAGCTGTCCCCGGACAATATGGAATGGCAATTTAGTCTTCATTTGAAAATAAAATATAGTGCAATATCCCAGGTAGACTGCGAGTAGTCTCTAATTTCGGCGATGGATTGTGGGGCAGGAGAAACACACGCGCGCGCGAGAATTGGTGAGGAGACGCGACGCGAGGGGAACTATTGGCCACCATTGCTGGAAGTAGTCAGAGCACCTAAAAATACTCCTCATCAGCTGGCCTGAGTTCGATTTCCGCAACAGTTGTCATGTAAACTTGTCGTGTGGCTTGAGTGTGTTGCTATTCCCTGTCCACGTTCTAAGACGTTTCTCTCCGTGTACGTCAGTTTTCCCTTCTTCTTAAAACTCAGATTTCCAAATTTGTCATTCATCTCTTCATTAACTTGTTTATTTTTGTGAATGATATATGAAATTTTTTTCAGGCTTCTTTTCGCAATTGCATAAATTGCGTCCACAACTGCGAGGATCATTCTTCATTTGATTTCATTTCCGCAGTTCATATATGATTCATTTCATATATCATTCACACTCATTTCTTTCACGGGAACATATGAACCCACAATTGACCTGCTCCCAATGTCAGTGGCTTCATAGCTCAGTTGGTTAGAGCATCGCGCCGGTCTGAATCGCGAGGTCACGGGTTCAAACCCCGTTGAAGTCCTGAATTTTTTTTTCAGGCTTCTTTTCGCAATTGCATAAATTGTGTTCACAACTGCGAGGATCATTCTTCATTTGATTTCATTTCCGCAGTTCATATATGATTCATTTCATATATCATCCATACTCATTTCTTTCACGGGAACATATGAACCCACAATTGACCTGCTCCCAACGTCAGTGGCTTCATAGCTCAGTTGGTTAGAGCATCGCACCGGTCTGAATCGCGAGGTCACGGGTTCAAACCCCGTTGAAGTCCTGAATTTTTTTTTCAGGCTTCTTTTCGCAATTGCATAAGTTGCGTTCACAACTGCGAGGATCATTCTTCATTTGATTATTTATTTTTATTGCACATTTCTTTTGCATTATTGTGTAGAAAATGAGTCAAGACGAAGAAAAGTGATCGTACTAGAGCTCTTAGTTCTCTCCTGCTCTAACTCATGGGTTCGAGAAAGCGTTTAAGTTTGAGACAACTAACGAGAAATTATTGCAAAGCAATATCTGAAGCAAACAGCAAGCAAAGCGCAATCTGTTCAATAACTCAAGTACAAGACAGGCACTATAGAGGTAGGAGGGCTTTTCAATTGAGTGTTGTAAAACCAAAACCAAAGCAATTACTGTGACCTATCACAACAGAAGTAAGCAGTGCAATGAGCCAATCAGAACACGGAGCGATTACATGCAACCGGCGTAAAGCGCGGGAAATTGCGCGGGAAGCCACGATTGGTTTTGGTTTTGCTTCTCATTGGTTGAGAAAATGGCGCGAGTTTTCCTGGCCAATCACAGGGAGAAACAATGCAAAACCAAAGCAAAACAAGAATTACTTTCGACACTCAGTTAAAAACCGCTCTATTTACTTCGTATTTACTTTGTTTTACAGTTTCTTTGCAATATAAAGTACAAATCTTTGTTGCTCTAAACTATGTATATGGACTCTAAATGGAAAATTAAATAATGAATATATAGAAATAAAATACTGAAAACAACAGATATTCGTAACTTTCGACAGCAGTAATAATTTTGGAGACGTCCAAGCCCACCTCATGGTGACGTCACATTATCCCCTCTGGTGCGATCTCAGGCTGAAAAAGGAAAACATTAAAGCAAGTGACACACTCAGACATCAAACCCATTCTCGTCACTCTAGTATTCGCTCCGTACTGCGCAGGCTTGACGAAACGAGCGATTCTCGAAAGATCCGATAGGTTGACGATTCTAATTGGCTTTTTCAAACAATTCAAATAAACGGAAGCAAAACAGAACTCTTACAAACTCTCTGAACCCTAAGCATGCACAGTTCAGCCGGAAGTCCGATATTTTCGGACTTTCAAATCGGATCTCTCCAGGGTCGCTCGTTTCCCGACCGCTGGTCGAAGACCCTAGGTGCGAGGTTGACATCAAACCACGGCCTGGCCAGTACCTTACACATGCGCACAGCCATATCACCCTGGCAGTGGTAGCCATGGACAGCTGTTTCGTCCTTGTTAGGACTAATCAGCATGGTATAGCTCCACACAGACAATGATGCTAGACTTGGATCCATTTCGGCTTTTTGTTACATGGATTGAAACATGACGTAACATTGCAAGTCGATCAAACTTGTGCTTTATTTTTACTCCTATTGGCATTCATCATTACAGTTTTCTTTATTTTACCTGACTAATCAAAAAATAAATTGATTCGCCAAGAGAACAGGCCGACATTTTTGTCTCTCGCTTTCTGTTTTGCTGGCTGACAGCTCACGTGGTCAGGAGCCCATTAGCTGAAGTGGTAGTGCTGCCTCATTTGATTGGCTGGGAAGTTTGAAAAATCACAAGCAAAGGTGTGAAAGCTACTAAACGCAACAGGGAAACGTTTTTGGAATGTTATGGCGGTGGTGTAACGTCGCGACAAACTTGAACTTGAACTTGAACTCGTCAAAACTGGCCACTGAGGAAAAGGCAGCAGCCTCGAAACGTCTGGTTGCATTTTCAAAAAAAATTCCTTATTATTTGTTATCAACATCTGTGCTGCACAGTTAATCGCACTTTTTTTCAAAACTGACAACCAGCTCATTATGTCAATCACTTGTGGACAGCTTAAACGCATTTTATTGAATTTTATTAGCAAAATTTTGAAAATATGAAGGTCCATTTTCATTTCAAGATCTGGTGGTGCTCGATTAAAAGAAAGCCACAAAGAAACCTACTCAGCCCTCCCCGTTTTCTTTCTCTTTTCTTCGTCACCTCCCGGACCAACAGTTTGACCGATTTAAGAAAAAAATATCCCAAAGCATCACTGCGTCTTCCAGCAGTGATTGAAAGCTTTGCATTGCGTATTACAGATGGCTTATTTCGACCCTTCACCGAAACATCCATCAACTCGGTTTTGTAATTATGTCTCTCACTTCCTACCTTGTTCGATTATTGTGCAGCTTGCTAGCTAGCCTCGGAATCTGAATCACACTGACCGTAGCATGTTTTGCATATGTGTAAAGTGATTGCATTCGTGCGAATTTTATTTTGTTTTCTTTCATTAAAACGCATGAATGTTTCGTCATTTTCTAATCCTATCGCTTTCTGTCGGCGTCTTTGTAAATGTAATCACTCGTCGAAACTGCAATTAATTTTTTGTGCTGTCACTTTTTTCACCAGCAGAATCGCTTTTAATATGCGCTTCAGATGTTTTGCTGGCAAGATACATAAATTCAAATACTGTTAACCACAACAGACACACTGCTTTTAGGAAATAATTTTCGAAGTTATCCTTAAACATTAGTTTTATTTCTGACGCCCTCAGTCGTTTTATCAAGTGAAAACCTCAACTTTGCGGTTTATTTTCTGATCTGGAACAAGCACTATTTACAAGTATTCAAATATCCTATCTCGAAAATGTCTTTGCAAATTTTTTGTTCCTGTGATGATTTTCGTTTTCATTTGTAACAACATCAGCGGTGCGCATAAATGTTTTTTATTTAATCCTGGTCACGAGGATCTCGGAAGTTATTTATTTCGCTCTCACATGTTGACAACTTCATTTGCAATCGGCTGATCGCCAGACGCGAAATGAAATGAAAACGAAAATGTGGCTTTGAGCTGAAAGGGCTAAAGTTTCAGCCAGATTCAAAACAGAAATTGCTTCTCGTCGAGGTAGAGTTTTTATGATCAAAATTGAGTGCAAACGGAATGGCGTCAAACGAGAAATTTGACCGAGGAAGCTGCAAGCTTTTACGCGGCAAGGAGGCTCTCATTGAATGGAGTCGCCAACAAACAGTGGGGTACAAAAACGTTCGTGTGTGTAACATGACGACCTCATGGAGGAACGGACTTGCATTTTGCGCTATCATACACAGATTCAAACCCGACCTCATGTAAGGAAATTTTTTCGTCAGTTTTATTTTGATTTTGTAATGAAACCGCATCATTTAAGTCAGGTGTATGAATATCGAGAGATTAATTTGCAGTACGTAACTGCGAAAAAATATTGTTTCTTCTTTACAAAAAAAACCCTCTTTATTTGAGTTTAATTTTAACAATTTTTCCTTGGAGTTAAGGAGTGTATTTTGCAGCTCTTGATTCTGAGTGTACACCTGAATCAATTTTTTCAAGCAGATGTTAAAAGAGAAAGAAAAATTATAGTTTATTAAGCTTCCGCGCTGAGTGACTGATAGCAAAGTTTGAATTCTCGCTTTTTTCACTGAATTCATTTGTTAGCAGGACGTTTTGTAACCGGACTGTTTACGTCTAGAGCCAGCAGATGATGCTATTACAACGATAATCGCATGCTGAAATGTAAAAGCATAACAATAGCTACTTCAAGCCCAATGCAACAGATAAATTTGTTTCATTATCACACGTTTGTGAATGACAAGGTCGATTCTTTTCTGTAGTGATAACAGCAGAAGAAAACTGTTCAATATATGGATTGCAACTTTCTTGTTACATTATAAAGTTAATGCGACCAGAAGGAAGGCTCCTTTTAAGATAACTAAGAAACGTTGTTTTCTTTCCTGCGAGCAAAGAGTTCAACGACACCATAATAGAAACATCGCGGTTGAAGACAAAAATTTCAGTGCCTCGGACTTAATTAGCAATAGCTTTTGCTTTCCGTGGCTTCCTTGCAGACTTTAGAAAGCACGCTTTGAAACATTCCAATCCTAAGATAGAAATAATTTCACCAAAAGTAAGAGATGCGTTTATTTTTATGCCGATCAAATAAATAGGGAAGACAAGTCTCATCGGTTGAGGACTTTCTATGTTCTCCTTTCCTGTTCCCATGTCAGTGTATTAACATCACCCTGATCACTCTGTGTAATAAACCTTAAATTAAGACACTCGTTCATATCACTGATAAACATATGTTAATTGATAACGGCGACATTTTATTAAACATCTGGAGTATGAATGAATGTTTTGGCTGGCCCCAGAATTGCTTACAAAAATATAACGTCTTAATCTTTTGTTTTTGGTTTTGAGATGTTGATTTAGGCGTGCCAACTTTCCTATATCTTGCTTTCAGCGATTTTAAGAATCTCTCTAAGGATGACATGATAAAAAACAACGAGTTGGTAAGTGCAACACGCCTGATTATTTTACATATATCTTTGTCCATCTGCCTTGTGTGTTATCAGGGGCACCCAACGAGCCAAAGCAGCCAAAAGCTGTGTAAAGGCATTTTTAAGTACATTATGGTGTTTGAAGTCTGTTTAAAGTGATTTTTTAGTTAGCTAGAAAACTTTGATCTGTTCGGATTCCTAGCTGAAATGTTAATTGCCAGAAAGTTTTAGGGAACAAAATCTTTCTTTGAGAAAATACTAGTTGAAGTTAACTTTCTAGGGAACCTTTTTTTCTTCCCGAAAATGCTAGCTGACGTTTTCTACTGCCAAAACAGCAGTAACAACCTTTCAGAAAACCTCAGGGGTTATGATTTCCACTTTACGAATCTTTTAGGCCACGTTTTACTTACGAAAATCCGAGTGCACTCTTTAATTGACGCCGAAAGCCTTGGGCGAACTACCCTCCACCGAACAGATATCTACCGAAATTTGTCGTTGGGTGCCCCTGTGTTATGTCAGTTTCGCCGAATACTAGATCGATTGAATTACACGCATAGCGCCAGGGACCAAAAATATCACCAACATTTCCAGCGCAGTCAGTCGGTCGGTAGTGAAAACATTTCACAAGAAATATTATTAGTAACATTAATTTAATAATTTCCAAGGTTAGGGTTCGAAAATTGTTTGCGGGCTCATCAGTGACTCCGAAACCGCTGACATGTGTCGGAAAACGCAAACGAAACTCCACTACCACTACCAGAAAAAGCACCCATGATCTGTGGAATGGTCATATTTAGGAGTCATGTCTTCTAAAATAGCTTAGGCCCGTTTCAAACGTCGAACTTCTCATGTATCGAATCTAATGCAAATGAGAAAAATCTATTGTTTTCGCTCATTTGCATCAGATTCGGCACATGAGAAGTTCGACGTTTGAACCGGGCCTTAGATATGACAGACTCTAGGTATTGTTCTGTTAATTAATGAGAGTTTGACAGACGTTTGTATGCATAGTGACGGACAATTTTCTTATTGGCTGATGTAAACATACAATCAATAGCTAGTGTACGGAAAGAACCATATCTCACTGACTGATAATTATAAAAATAAACATTTATACTCGTTGCGCTATATATGTATACCTTAGATAATCTCCGGTGCGATGAAGGTAAACTGAAATTAAAAGGAAGAATCGCAAGTAACATTAGCAGGGAATGTCAACGCGGTAAAGTTTATTAAACTGAAATCTCTATTGTCAGGCGTTCAAGGTAGCAGAGGAACAGCTTGGTGTCCCGGCCTTGTTGGACGCGCAGGACCTGGTTTGTATGGATGTCCCGGATGAGCTAAGCATCATGACCTATGTGTCTTCTTTATATTGTCATCTCAGTAACCTTCAGAATTCAGGTATACGAATAACATTGCAAACAAATGAGAGTCAGGGTTAAAAGTCAGGGTTTGTGAAGTCTCTACGCTTATGATATCCCCAGTTAAAATCTGGGAACTTTTGAGTCAAAATTAAAGCAATGAATTGGGGACATCTTAACAGCATTAAGGATCTAATACATAACTTATTACATCTACTAACTAGTACAGTTATTGTCCTTTTTTAACTTTGTTGTGTAGTGTGGCTTTTAGTTCATTTTACCATATCGGCCTTGTTTTCTATTTGACTTGTGTACGCAGATCGATCCTCCAAACTGAGAAAAGACAAAAGTTGAAGTAGAAGATGCATTTCTAAACAATTTCGCGCGAAAATCTCATCTCAGTAAGAAAAATACAGCATTGAAGCTGAAAATTAATTTCACGTGTTTTTGACGCTATATGATCAGAAAAAATGTGTGTTTTCCCAATTTATTTGCATTGGAATTAATTTTAGACAGTTTTATGACGTTAGTACAGTGTCCCAATTATTAGGTCGGATGGCCAGCTAGAAGACTAGACACTTCAATAAAGTTGATTGATATATTGATTGATTGATTGATTGATTGGTTGATTGATTGGTTGATTGATAGGTGACGCAACAACAACAAACAACAAAAGAGGTAAGTTTTTATTTTTTTCAATAATCTGAAATTAGATACAAAAAAAGAAGATTGGTCCGAGCGTATTTCATCTGAATCTTAATCGTCGGACAAACAGTCGGTTACAAGAGAATGATCTACTGTTTTATTTCTTAACAGGAAAGCCAAAGCGATATTTGTTCGATATCCTGGCAGATGAGGCCTACAAACGTCGTTTTAAAATAAAACAGCGCGAGATGGTAGAGGAAAACGATCTGGAATGAAACAAACGAGGCTTTAAATTTTAGCCCCCTATCGTCAAGAATTCTTGGTTTTCACATGACGTCATAAAAAACTAAAATTCAAAATTAAACAGACTTTTGCATTTTTAGCTTCATCACGCAAAAGACGTTTTAGAAATGTATCTGCTTGCACGTTTTCAGCTCGGTAGCTTGCTTTGTTTTGAAAATAGAGCAATTTGAATTTTAGATTTTATTACAGTGTGTGACATAAACATGTCTGCTCACAAGCATGTCACGTACATGAAAACAACGATTCCCCGTATGTTTTTTTAAGGTCTGAAAAGCCAACATGACAAGAGAAACGTCTATGTGAATGTTTGCAAGCTCAAAATAGAGAAGAAAGCCTTTGAGATAGCAAAAGTAAATTCCAGATGTTTTCGCTCGTTTCCGGCCGCCATATTTGTGCCCCTCAGAGGGACACTAACATGGCGTTTCCATACTAAACTCTATAATTTTGAGTGGTAGATTTTGCCGAATAACTCGAGTACGGGATTCCGCACAACCCTGAGACTTAAGCATGTTGTTTATTTATTACTATTCTACAATATCTCAATTTCTTGACTTTATCTATCGAATGGTTGATGATTTTATTTTTTTTACTTGCGTGACTGAAAACCAAGAATTAACTGAACACGCCGACAACAAGCGCCGACAAGCGTGGCGCCAACAAGCCAGCCACTGGAATATACTCGATAATTTAATAATTTAAAGATTGCAAACAGAAGTTTGCCTTTTGATAGAAGTGTAAGTATTCGGGACAAAAAGCAATGTAGCTCAAACGGTTGATCTGCATGTAGACTACAATCATTTTGGGTGTGTATTTTTTTCGTGACACATTCAAACCATGCATTTTCTGATCACGAAACGTTTCAAACTTCCCATTCCATTAAGAGTGAACGAGGCCCCACCATAACTGAGATTGGCCTGAAGACAACATTTCAATTTGTAAATATCAATAGTGTGCATTTTGGTTCACAATTGTGACATGAACTTTGTACTTTAGGTTTTCAGTGTAACTGCAAGGCTTGCGACTGAAATAAAGAATTTCTGATGTCATGTGCGCAGTAATTTACCAGAACTGAACACATTTCCTAATTGGCTGTCGTAAAACCAAAACCAATTACTCCAGCCAATCCCAACAGATGAGAGGCACACGGCGCAATGAGCCAATCACAGTTCAAAGTAACTACACGTGACCGGCGCAAAACGAGGGAAAATGCGCGCGGGTAAGTCACGATTGGTTTTGGTTTTGCTTCTCATTGGTTGAGAAAGTGGCGCGAGTTTTGCTGGCCAATCACAGGGCGAAGCAATGCAAGACCAAAGCAAACACAATTCACTTTCGATGTTCAATTGAAAACCGCTCTACTTTAAAAGACTATATTAATCTCCATAGCAACGAAACGACCCCCGTGGCCTACAATTTGATGTTACCATTTTTTCTGAGAATTTTCAATTTTTTATCTTTCAAGAAAAATCGAATTGTATTTCGATCTGTAGCACATTTTAAATCAGTGTTCCGGGTTATTGGTTTTGATTTTTTCAGTTGGTTTAAGGTCAAGTCTCTCCAACAGTGTTGCTGTTATGTGACTCATGTACTGATTATTACCTATTGGCCAATAAAGCTGAAAGAACACATCTTCAGGTGTGGAGCGGTTTTCAATTGAGTGTCGAAAGTACTTCTAGTTTTGCTTTGGTTTGCATTGCTTCGCTCTATGATTGGCCAGGAAAACTCGCGCCACTTTCTCAGCCAATGAGAAGCAAACCCAACACCACATAAACTCTTCTTCTTCGGCCATTGTAGCTTTAACAGAAACAGAAAACAAACTGCAGATATAAACATGACACACGAACCACGAATGTTTTAAGAACTTGAATCATTTAACTTGACGTTTCGTATGTTACAACGTATACAATTTCTTCGCCAATTTCAAACGTACTTCACTTTAAGTTTTAAATTCGCCCACATGTTGCTGTTTATGTATTTTTTATATTATCTATTTATACACGACCCCACAAGCTGCATAGCTTAAATACTTATCGTGTTTAAATAAAGGTTTTTTACTTACTTACTTACTTACTTACTTACTTACTGTCACTTCTGAAGATGTATGTTGTAACATACGAAATGCAAGTTAAATGACATGTGTTAAAACACATGCGTGGTTCGTGTAATGTGTCATGTTTATATCCGCAGTTTGTTTTGTATTTCTGTTAAAACCAACACCAATCTTGACTTGCACGCGCGTATTTTTCCACCCTTTGCGCCGGCTACATGTAATTACTTCGTATTCTTATTGGCTCTGCGCACTCCCTAAGTTCATCTTTCACAACGTTCTGTACGTAAACCCGTACTTGTATGCGTGCAGAATAATGGGAAAGAAATGGGAAAATCGACAACGTTATGCAGTTATGAATGATATATGAAATGAATCATATATGAACTGCGGAAATGAAATCAAATGAAGAATGATCCTCGCAGTTGTGAACGCAATTTATGCAATTGCGAAAAGAAGCCTGAAAAAAATTCAGGAATTCAACGGGGTTTGAACCCGTGACCTCGCGATTACCATAGCTCAGTTGGTTAGAGCATCGCACCGGTAATCGCGAGGTCACGGGTTCAAATCCCGTTGAAGTCCTGAATTTTTTTCAGGCTTCTTTTCGCAATTGCATAAATGGCGTTCACAACTGCAAGGATCATTCTTCATTTGATTATGCAGTTAGTTTGGTGATTATACCAAGCCCCTCCTCTGACTCTACTCTTAGAAACGAAGTAATCCTGAGCTACAATCTCAATTGATCTCTGTTTTGTAACACCGGGGCTCTGAACGTTTGCGCAATTAAAACGTGTTAACGGTTTGTCTCTTTGTTAACTTTGTTATAACGCAAATACTCTCAGAATTGTGAAGGGGAGGAAAAAGTACCCAGAATCCTCTACTGGCCCAAAAGACCAACAAAAGGGTCGTCTATCTTGAAGAGGGTTAAATTGTTTGCAAGCTCTGCTTCGACGACTGTGATCGATACACCAGTAAATCCTGTGAATCCTTGTCTCCCAGGGAAAAATCTCAACAAGGCTGATCAAAAGAACAATACCGAAAGCAAGTCCTCAAAATTGCAGAGGCCAGGTCTCAGTATTCAAATCATTATGAATGAAAGGTGCACTGTCGTGTAATTCGGATAAATAATAATAGTAGCAATAATAATCATCATAATCATCATCATCACCATCATCTCATTATTAATAATAATCTTATTTGAGAATGAATATATGAAAATCATATATTTGAAGTGCGGATTAATGATTTAATATGTGAATGATCATCGCAGTTATGAACACTACCAAGAGCTTATGACTAGCGATGGGCTCCTGACACTACTTAAGCGGTAGTGAAAATAAAGCCTAATTTTTTTCCAGGCTTCATTTTCACTACTGCTTAAGTAATGTTCATAACTGCGATGACCATTAACATATTAAATAATAATCTTTTTATTAAGCTTATTATAAACCCAAAGATGTGTTAGCCTGCATCTTCCAAGCTCTCCAATATTTGCGGCGAGCGAAGAGCGAAACACGAAACAAGGAGCGAAGAAAGAGGGAAGAAAATCGCGCGGGGAATCGCTAATTTTTCCTCGCTGTTTCTCGCGCGCTCGCCCCAAATATCTGAGAGCCCGGATGTGTTTGCGGCAATAGAATTAGAACCTTGAAAGCATTTTTGCGGTTATTGTGCATTCAAACTATTAGCGGCCACAGATAACAGGAAGGAAATAGATGCAACTTGAAAAAGTTAGGTTAACTTTTTCAAGGTTTGTTATTTTATCTGGCAAAGATTGCCAGGAGATCATATGAAATTTACCCCTTGCTGTTACACTGGTCGTTTGTGTCATAGAAAAAGTAACTCCTCACAATTTGAACAAACTTATAACAAGAACTGTCGTGACAATACCCTTGGGACCGAGAATCTTCCTAAAACAAGGACTAAAAATACTAAACTTAACTAACATACAATAAACAATGCATTTACAAGAATATCACACAAGCCTTCTAAATTATGTTACATATTTTTCGATCATTAAAATATTGAGTAAATCATTACACTACACGGGTATAGGGGACACCGTCCATTTTCCTTCAAAAAAAATCTTTATATTTACCATAAGTACTGATGTATTTTTCTGTCTCGTATTTAGCTACGATCATGGCCTCGAATCCACTTATATTGGGGAGTACTATTTCATTTCACAAGTATAACTTTCCAATAATTAGGAAATAATATAATAAATTCCATGGAGGGGTATTTGTTGATATTAATCCCACTATGATGTCCTGTGAGGAAAGATGAATCTTTTCTTTAGTAAGCTGGAACCAATAAGACTCAAAGTCAACCCAATACCGCTTCGCATAAGTCTCGGTCCCAGCCCTCTGGAAGGTCCTCTCTTAAGGCTGGTTTTCACAAGCGACGAAGCCGGAGTCGGAGTCGGAGTCGTAGTCGAAGTCGTAAGAGTGCTTATGAAAATCAAAAATCGGAGTCGTAAGCGGAGTCATAAGCTCGACGGAATCGGAGTCGGAAGAATCAGAGCGTTTCCATTTTCTTCCGATTCCGCTTATGACTCCGTCGCTTATGATCCAGTGAAAACTAGATTGTCGGAGTCGGAATCAGAAGCGGAAGAACCAACCAATCACATTCCTTGTTCTCACGCTCTCGGATTACAGTTTGATACCAGAATAGTGCTTCCGACTCCGACAATCTAGTTTTCACTAGATAATAAAGCGACGGAGTCATAACGGAATCAGTATTTTGCTTCCGACCCCGTCGCTTCGATTTTCACTAGATCATAACACTCCACGCTTCTGATTAGGGAGCTTAAGCAAAGACGACGACGACGGCAACGAAAACGCTATTTCGAAATATAACTTCTCGTTTTTGTAACTCTTTCACGATTGTTCAAAGTTGTTTAACTTAAAAAATGCTGACGAACTGTCCAGGGACTAAATTGCTATGAACGACGACAAAGTAAGAAAGTAGAAAGAAAAAATTGCCTTCATGCGCTCACGTTCTCGAGAAAACATTTGGTCATTATTATTTTGGTCATTTCACGTTGTTGTTTTGTAGAGGACGGCAAAGAAATGTACCAAAATGTAAAACGCACGTGCAGGCGATTGTTCTTGCTCATTAATCCTATTGTTTTGTGACGTTCTCGTTGCCGTCGTTGTCCTCGTTGCTTAAGCTCCCTAATTTTATGACTCCGACTCCGTCGCTAGTGAAAACCAGCCTTAAGTATGTAGGTTTGCATGTGGGCTAATGTTAAAGAGCATTGATGCTAATAAAATTTATGTTTTGTTAAATAAGGCTTTTTCAAGAACGGTAAGCCGGACAAGTGATCTAAAGGGAAATATTAGAGCAGATTTTAGTCGATCGTCAAAGTTTGTTACGTTTCGGTTTCACTTTACATCGCGCTGTGATTGGTAGGCAAAACTCGCTCCATTTTCTGATAGCGACTTGCACGCGAGCATTTTCCCGCGCTTTGCGCCGGTTACATGCGATTGCTACAAATTATGATTGGCTCATGGCGCTGTTTCCGTCTGTTGTCAGAGCACTTTTCAATTGAGTTTCGCAAAACCAAACCCAAAGCAATCACTCTGTCCAATCACAACAGACGCAAACAGTGCAGTGAGCCAATCAGAATACGAAGTAATAGAGGGTATGCAACCAGTCTTCAGAGATCCA